>JABMDN010021342.1:0-10402 GCA_017165825.1 Hepsetus odoe
AGACAGAAAGAGTGAGAGAGACAGAAAGAGAGGTAGAGAGCGAGAGACAGAAAGAGTGAGAGAGAGAGAGAGACAGACAGAGAGAGAGAGAGAGAGACAGACAGAAATAGAGAGCGAGAGAGAGAGAGAGAAAGAGAGAGAGAGAAACATTTATACTGAAACTATGGACACTAGAAATCAACGGTCTTCCAAAATCACCCAAAACTCGAACCTCCTTGAGCTGCGATTTAAATCCTGTATTTCTGAAACAGAACGTTATACAAAGGGCCACTGACTGACCTGCAGGGTCCAAAAATGATCCAGTATGTCCAGCACTCCCACTGATGGACGATGAAGAAGGACAGGCTGACGGAGGCGCAGCAGTGAGCTGCCACTGCTGGAGAGACGTTCAGGAAACAGCTGAACACTCGTAGACACTTAATTGAAAAAGACATTTATAATACAGGGACACAGACACCGCCCTCCAGCTGTGAACAGACAATTATCAAACAAAGTGATCTCTTCTTCTTCTTTCGTCTGTTCCATCACTTTCTTTATCTTCCTGTCCTCTGCATCTTGCCCTTTCACACCTGCATGTCCTCTCTCACCACGTCCATAAACCTCTTCATTGTCCTTCCTCTTCTCCTCTTTCCTGGCAGATCCATCCTCAACATCCTCCTCGTCTTTCCTCTGGACATGTCCACACCCACAGTGTCACTTCCCTCACTTTGTCTACAAACCGTCCAACCTAATCTGTCCCTCTGATTATACTTGTCTGTAATCCTCTCCATCCTTGTCACCTTGACACCGCCAGCTCCACCTCCTGTCCTTTTGACTAAAAGGACCAGATGTTTTCATTTATGAGATGAAAAGTGAGTTTCTGTATATTGTTACCATGGTAACTTTAGCAATGTAACAGACTCTTATGACAGACACTAATTTGTAAAATGAGTGGCCCCCATCATCCCACGACAAAAAAATAGTGATATGAAGCAACATATTGCGCCCTCTTTTGGCTCAAACAGAAATGTAAGGTCTAAATTTAACGTCGGCCCATCTCCTGTGCTGTCCCAATCTGTTTTTAATAGTTAAAAATGGGGACGTTTCCAGGGACAGCTCCAGCTCCAGCCTAATCCTGGCCCTGGAAAAAAGGGCCGTCTGCTCGTCCTATAATAGACCACAATAGACCAAAGGGCCCATAATTTCCAGTTTTTGTGATGTTTGTATGGTTCTCTATATTAGTTTGTGTTTCTCACCAATATATGTAAATGACCTCCACTCTGATTGGCTGCTTTCGACTCTGCCTCATTCAAAAAGCGGTCCAGGCTGAAATCCTGTAGATTATTGGAGTATAAAGTCCCCCAACCCTGGGTTTCTTTGTACTGATGGAGCTGGAGTTTGTGATCCTCCAGCAACAGAACCGAACCTCATGAATGCTGCTATCAAATCCTGACAGCAATGTTCTTACAGGAGAAAAGACATAATTACTGGACACAGTCCCCCACTCTGATTCCAGATTCCAGATGTTTGTGTGCAGCTGTAAGGATACACAGGAGGCTTTGGTTACTGTTGAACATGGAGACACCAGAGAAGAACCCCAGCAGTTCAACAGCAAACAGCCCCAGAGTCACAGAGAGAGCGATAACCAATCTGAGAGAGAGAGAGAGAGAGAGAGAGAGAGAGAGAGAGAGAGAAATCACTCTTCTTCCTCTTCATCTTTTATGCCAGTTGGCACCCAGCCTGTTGGTGCATCATCACCACCATCACTTATTTACTCATCTTTCAATCCTTCGCCATTAAACACTTTAGCTCATTCTTTCCCAACTTGTCTGCTGTTTTATTCTGCCTCACACTTTCATTCTCCAGTTTAGAGTTTTTACCGAATGTCCTCCGTCCTGTACTGGTCCTCAGTGAAGTCCAGAGGCAGGCAGGCCCGAACGTTGTCGTCCTGTTAAACACCAAAGACAGGAGATGAGGGTGTGGCGACTGCAATTCGAGCTGGCTTTACCAGGCAGATAAAGACCGTTACCCGTGACCAGAAGATGGTGATGATGATAACAAGGTGGGCAGTGAGCGTGAGAAACCGAGCAGGGACCAGGCTGTTTCCCACCGACATCTCAAATCACCAGAACCCCCAACCAGAACACCAACAGGCCAAATCCAGGAAGTGGGACGAGAGAACTGACTTCAGGACGGACTAAAATGCACACTAGTCAAGCCTGGAACATAACTGTGCACGAGCTAGAGTCCTAAAACATAAGTGCACTCTTCCCAAGCCTCCTAGATCTCAAATGTGCACTAGCTGGAGTCCTTGAGCAAAAGTGCACAGACCCATAAGCTTTCTAGATCACAAAAACTAGAAAACACTAAGCATACTTCCTAAATCAAATGTGTACACTAGCTAGGGTCCCAGAAAAACATGCACACTTGGCAAGCCTTCAAGAATAAGAGTGTGAACTAGCTAGACTTCTACAAAAGAGTGCACATTAGACAAGCTCTCTAGATCAGGGATGTGCACGAGCTAGAGCCCTAGAAACAAATGCACAATCGCTGAGCCTTCTAGATCACAAGTGTGCACGAGCTAGAGCCCTAGAAAAAGGGCACATACGCTTAACCTTTCAGAACAAGTTGGAACGAGCTATATTCCTTGGGGAAATTGTTCTAGCCTCCTAGAACAAGAGTGTAGACTACGAGGACTTCCAGAAAAGAAGAGCTAAACCTTCTAGATCACTAGTGTGCACTCACTATAGCCCAAAAATAGTGCACTAGTCTTCTAGGGCGAGAGTGTGCACTAGCAGAGCGTCCACGATCACATCTAACTCGCTGTAGTTTTGGTTCCCTAACAGCTGCACACGAGACATAAAACTAAATCCTCTGGAGCAACGAGGCTTATTAAAAAAGTGCGCACTATCTAGGCGCTCGGTCTAGTGGCCCAGAGTGCAGATTGGAGCGCGACCCTGCAGACGCCCGTTTTTAGTAAAGTTCTCGGCTTTAGCGTTACTTTCGCGCAGTGTCGCTTTGCTGAATCAGTTCGCCAACTAGTTTAATTTCAGACTGCGCGCGCTCTCTTTGAGTGGATCTTGAAGGAAAAAAAAACAGATTGTTCCCCAAAATCGAGAATAAAACAGATCAGCGCTTCCTCGTTACCACAGCAACCGGTTCTCCACCGCGAGGCGCCGAGGCTGCGCCCCCTGCTGGAGCGGAGGAGCCCTCACTGTAAACACTACTAATCCCCACCTTAAACCTCAAACCCTAAACCCAATAAAATCACATTTCTCATCACTTTCCTCTAAAGTCTCCTGCTTTATGTCTGTGTAAGTCACTCTGGAACACTTTTCTACATCCAATCCTGATCTCTAGTCCAACGTTATTCATTCTTTTACAGTAAAAAAAACTACAACCCAATCATTTACGGCATTTAGCAGACACTCTTATCCAGAGCAACTTACATTTCCTAGTCACAGGGACAGTCCCCCTGGAGCAACTCAGGGTTCAGGGTCTTGCTCAGGGACCCAGTGGTGGTAGTGCTAGAGGTGGGATTTGAACCGGGAACCTCTTGACCCAAAGTTCTGTAGGCAAGTACCCTACCACTAGACCACCGCCACTAGACCAGCATTTCTTTTTGCTCGTAGCCTTTTGGAGAGTTGGAAGTTGACGAGAGGAGTTTTGCTGGCTGATTTTATTTATGTTTTGATTTGTTTTTGTGGTCTAGAAGTCTAGAAACTTTTAGTTATTTTCTCTGATTGTTTAAGCCTAATATTTGGTTTCATTGGTCCTTATTGCTCCAGTCTTTTCAGACCCAGTGTGGCTCTTTATAAAAGCAAAAAAAGATGGAAACTGAAATTGAAAAATGGAAAACGTTTGTGGGTGTAAAGAAGCCGCTGCAGTAACGCATGTACTGATTCAAGATTCTTTATTCTTCACATACACACTTAATAAAACTTTATAAACCATCGTTCATCTTCCCTAAGACACAGTGTTTAAGGTAAGCTAAAGGAAGCTAAATCTTAAAAAATAGATTTTAGGTATTGTTGGATTCTCCGATTGAGAACCTTATGGGACATTATGGGATACGTCTGGAATGAATGAGTAACACTCGTCCCCTATAACAGCACAAGTTCCACCTTTTTCAGCAACAAGAGGTCAAGAGCCAACCTGTTCTGGAGAGTCATGTGTCTCATGTTGATTAGTTCATGATTAATTTGATCTAAAGCACGTGCTGTATCATTATTAACATCTTCCATTACTCTCACTACTTCTCTAATTTCATCTAAAGCTACTGTCATTCCATAATTAGGAAAAAGCTGAAAAGAATCTTTTAGCAGGTTGTGCTACAAGTTCATGAGAATGAAATAAATCCCGTTTTTGTAAATGATTAAGTCTAAAAGCTGGTATGATGTAAGCTGTATAACATGTACCTGACCATCGTTCAGGCAGATCACTGTAAGCTGTGTTACCACAAACGTACACGGTCCCGTTCACAGAGGGAGCCTCATCGGAAAAATATGCAGTTTTGAAAATCAAGGTAAACCGTACAGAATGATCATTCAGACGCACTGACAGACGGTACATCAGGTTTGATGGCCAAATGACAAACACTAGTACCTAAATAAGGTCCAGAACCATTAATACACCAACATAGATTCCCCTTGGGTGTGTACGCTAACTTTATGGGTGTATCTGGTTTGGTTATTGGTCTTACGTGGTGATTAGCAGTTATGACTCTCATTACCCAAATCCTCTCGTTTCAGAAAGGGCCGCTGCAGTCGTGATCAGTGATGGGGGGGGAACTGCAATTTGTGGGAATATTTCCGCACCATGTGGAATTCGGCCACAGATCCAACAATCTGACTTGTTAAACACTTTTGCAAAACCATGTGCTGCGGCTATAAAGGTGTTTCCCCTTAAACCGTCATTGTGACTGACCATGAGGGCAACCTGTAAACACAAACACAAGAGAAGGTTAAACATCATGGTTTTCTTCATACACATACAGAGCTGTGTATTTATGTGTTTTTCTCTATTTTTTTTTTCCAAGTAAGTGTGTGTGTGTGTGTGTGAATGGGTTCACTGTCTTCTGGCTGGTTGAAGTCTATCCACTTTGTTGCCCAGCAGCATAGGCTACTAAGGGAGAGCTTACTAGCACTTCACCTAAGAGCTTTCCTCTATATCAGGAACAAAGTCTTCAGTCCTGAAGACTGAGGATGATGAGGGTAATGGCATATCCGATGCCCATCAGTCTACAAATTTCTTGGCAAACTGCAGCTGTGAAATGTATTCCTTGACCCGAGTCAATGTGGCAGGTAGGACCCATCTTGGTATGAAATCCTTGTCCAAGGTTTTTGTCGTGTGATTTTCATCCAGTTTGCAGGCTTCATTGAGAGCTTTTAATACTGTTGTTGAGCACATGTTCCTTTTGACATGCTTCCACTGGTCAAAACATCTGTTTCTCTTGTCATTGCCCATCCTGCACTTCTCAATCCATTTTTGACCGTCGGTGTACAGCTCCTGATCGGGATTCTGCAAAGGCACTTCTTGAGTGCTCGACACTTCCTCCATTGTAGAGATTATTTCAACACAATCATGGTCATCGATTTCTTTGTCATTAATTGTTATGCTGGCATACAATCCATCTGCCCGATGCAGGCTTACTCAGTTTTTTGTCTCCGTTGCACTCAGGAGCTGCCGTTGTTGACTCGGGGTCAGTTTGCGGAATCTCTCAAATAGATTACCCTCTCCGGTGTCATCATTGCTTTTTGATCCGTTGTCATTTCCACGATCACCTTGTGGCCATTCGCTTGATTCAGATCCTTCCGAAACCAACACTGTTTTGCCCAATGACCAGTTTTTCCACATATGTCTTTTTTTCAGCTTTGTTGGATTTTCTGGTTTCATTTCCGTCCATTTGAGCCATTCGGACTTTCACATCGAGGTCGGCTTCCGTGCTTCCAGCTGTCTCAACAATTTGTGAGATACTTTTTCCTGCGTCCTTCTTACAACCCGGGTACGTGACTTTCAGGAGCCTGGACAATTCTAAGTTTAGTCCGTCAACAAAGGTTGTTTTTAAAGGGGTACTATTTGCTTGGTCATAATTGTCTTCGGTGATGTTAGGAAACCTGGAATAATCAAGCCAAGCTTCTTGAAAACGTTCTGCATATTCAAAAATGCTTTCTTTTGGCTTCTGTCGGCAAGCAGTAATTTGTGACCAATTTGTTCGTTCTGGATTTAACTCATCAAGCCATTCTTTTATGGCCTCCCATCCCTCTTTCAGATTTTGTTTATCATCACCCAAAGCCAGATGGAGTCTTTCTGTCAGTTTCTCCACCCATGAGCGAGAAACCATTGCAGATAGAATCTGAAGTGCATCTTCTGGATGAAGCCGATAAATATCTCTTAGACGGCACAATTCTCTCCAGGTCTTTCTTGATCCACCTTTGGGATGAGGAGTTTCTTTAGACCGTTTGTCAATTTTTTCAGGTTCCGCTGGAATACGGGACACCAAAGTTTTGTAGGTTATATCACCATCCTCTTCCTTAACCTTACCTCTTCTTTCCCTAATGGGAGCAAGGCAGGCAGGCACATGATCAGTGTCACTCTCGCTTTCACTCTTGCTTTCATTCACTCTGTGATTTTTTCCATGTTTTTTCTTTGCAGAAGGTTTTTCACACGAAGTGTGATTCAGTGGTGCGTTGTTGGATGATGCACTAGTTGAGGAACCCCTTCTCTAACTCTCATCTCTCCCTGTGACTTTCCCTTCCTCCAACAAACCCCGCTGTTCCCTCTCCAATGCACTGAGATCAGGATACAGTTTGGTTGCTGATAGAGGCGGAGCTTCTCCCAGAGGGACGAGGAGGGGGTAAGCAGGCATCACAGACATTAACTCATAGGGAGGGCCAGAAGAAGGGCATCAGAGCTTTGGGACACACCCGTAATTGAAAGGCGGGAAGAAAGATGCTCCGCCCCCCTGGGGTCGTTCCTGCACACCAGGCTGCTCAGCATTTGCTCTGCTTGAACCCGATAGCAATGCATCTCTTTCTGCTTTTACTCCTTCCAACTCCTCCACTAATTTGTTTATCTCTGCATCCTTTTTCAGAGCCTCAGCGTTCTGTAGTTGGACCTCAGCATCCTTTTGTTGGACCTCAGCGTTCTTTTGTTGGACCTCAGCGTTCTTTCTCAGAACCTCAGTGTTCTTTCACCGAATTTCTTCAACCATAGCAGCTAATCTGGACTGAGTGGCCTTTGACTCTCTATCAGCTTCAGTTTTTCGCATCATCTCACTCCTGCGTCTGAGCTAACCCAGCACAACAAGTGTCCATTTCAACTTTTTCTCACTCTTTTTCATAAGCTGAGTTTTACCCCAAGCCTTACGAATCACATCCAAAGACCAGATACTTGACATCAGCATTAACCGTATACTTTTCCACAATTTTCTGTTCAATCTCATTCAGGTGCAACGAGCCTTTTATATACACGTTGAGACTACTGATCATGTGATCCTCATCAACGTCCGGCACCGCCACATCATTGTCCTCAGTATTTGTTGATTTTTTCTTTCCCCACATTATGACAATTTCACAAAATATTACGTTACTGGAAATTTCCCATTACTTGTTACAATATTGCTTAAATCTTCACCACAGACTCCTTTCTAGATTGATCTTGAAGAGGAGGGAGTTTACTTTTACACACAGCAGTTATCCTCAACTCAGCAGCAGATTAAGACAGTAGGAGGCCTTACCTCTGTCAAAGTGTCAGCACTTCTGTTCCTGACTCTTGGTCAACCGTGTTGTTGTCTTCCAATTGCTTTTCCCGTCCGTTCCTCAAGTCAATCCTGTCCGTCGTGACGCCAACTGTTGGATTCTCCGATTGAGAACTGAGGTTTGAGGAGTCAGTGATGAGGCGAAGAGGTTTTTAAGCTATAGCGAAGTTTATTAACAGAAAAGTAACAAAGTTCTTACAAGATATTCAAAAGGCCGGTCAGTGTTCCTCTCTGTGTGGAATCCTTTCTCCCTCCAACTTGCACAGTTCAGAGTGTGCCTTTTTATCTGTCTCCGGGAGCTCCAAGGCCTCCGGTGGAGACACCTCATCTAAGACTGTGACCTTGTTTGGGTGTTTTTGACGTGCAAAGAAAGCGTTACTCAGAAGAGAACAGAGAAAAATAGAGATGCAGTTAATAATATACAGGTTAAAGGTGACAGGGACGTGAATACTACCTAGGGAAGGGATTTAGGGTAACGGGGGTGAAAGGGCCATGGAGAAAATAACAGAAATAAATGAATAAAATCAACCTACAATCCATCACTATGAAAATAACTGCACACAGTGCACATCATATTAACACAAAGTGCAGAGTGTGATATTCTTGAGTGAAAACACTGCGGCAGTTGGGTAATGGACAGAAATGTATAATTTATATATATATATAACATTCATCACTGATGGCTTTTTGTGAGCATTAGTGCAGGTGCCTTGAGGAGGTGTGTGTAGTTCCAGAAATTTGTAAGGGCTTCAAACCAATCAGATTTCAAAGGCCAGATTTTTGTAGATGTAGATCATGAAGCAACAGGGATATGAACAACAACAAAAATTCTGCTGTGAACTGCAAAACAGCTCAAACAGCTTCTTCATTTTGCTCATTCATCCAGTAGTGCATTTGTAAGATCATGTCATGAGAAGCCCTGGCTCAGACCTGGTGCTTTATACCCCTCCATCCGACGCTTTGCACTGCACTTGTTGCTGTGAGGCAGCTGCTTGGCCTGGAACCCATTTCATGAAGCTCCTGGTGCATTTTTGTGCTGAGGGTAACGGCAGAGGAAAACTTGGAACAGAGAGTTAGTGACTATGTTGGACACACAAAGGAGAGGAAGAGATCGACCTCGTTCTTGATCACTGTAGGAGGTGGGTGAATGTCGTCCGGAGAGTAGTGACACGAGGTCATTTGCCACACGTCGATGATCACCACCGGAAGCGCCCTAAACATTATCCTAAGCGCACTGTCCAGTTGCCATGACAACCAGTCGCTGCCATAAATGTCCTTGTAGCCCGTGTTGGCCGACTTGATCACCACCAGGGTCTGCGGTGCCCTCAGCAGAAGGGCCTGGATGGAGCTGCGGATTCCAGCCAGCCGCTGTAAGTATGTGGACAGTGGAAAGGTGGTGAAGTGTGCCCAGATGGTGAAGACCACCACCGAGTGCGGACCTCCGGCCAGACCCTCCAGCTCGAAGGTGATGTAGTGCATGTCTGCTTTGGGGGTCAAGCTTGTCCGGAGCGGAAGGCCGTGAGCTCTCCACACCAAACGTATGTTGTTGTTTGTGTCCACAGCCTCAAACGGGCCAGACTTGGACGAGGTGTACAGGTTGAGTTGCGTGAGGGCTTGAATGGAAGAATAAAGAAACGTTTCAATATGCTAGTATTTTAAATGAATAGATGTAAATAATATGTAAATGTAACCTTTCCGGTATCAAGAATGTGCAATAACGTTTCCCTCTGTGCATTATCATCATGTGCAATTAATACTGGCTCATCCCTTGATCATCTGGAATCATCTGCACCTGTTTCTTCACTGCTTCATGTCTTAACTTAGACGCTTTGTTCTGCTTGAAGGTTCAGCAGAACCAGCAGAACCATCTTTTAATTGTAAAAAAGGCTACATTCAGGAAAAAAATTAAAAGAACAGATTCCATAATTTGCCCTCAAATGCATCAGTGAAGCTTCCTCAGCAGTCAGTCATGGTACAAAATGCTGCTAAGTCAGAATCTTTTCTCTCCAGAACTTGTCCATCCACTCACACCTTCCCCCGGTTCTTCATTAAGGTGCCGCAGACTTGTGTGTATGGTTTA
This sequence comes from Hepsetus odoe, assembly GCA_017165825.1. Taxonomy (NCBI): domain Eukaryota; kingdom Metazoa; phylum Chordata; class Actinopteri; order Characiformes; family Hepsetidae; genus Hepsetus; species Hepsetus odoe. Next base: position 9,819 of record JABMDN010021342.1, read on the forward strand.
GGTTCAGCAACACCCTAAACACAAAGTAGGAGTGCTAATACAGTGTGGGAAATATATTATTTGTGTCAGCACTTCTAAAAATGCTCACCGCTGTTAAGGGGATGTTCAGACATGAAGAACAAGATGCCCAAAAAGTGGCGGTGTTGCCGAGTTGCTGATTCTAACAATTAAGAGCGTCTGAATACTTTAGATTGAACGTGGTGTGGGCCCCTGCAAGCGAGTGTGTGGATTTGATGTGATTTTAGGCTGGAGTGTGTCTGTGGGTCTGTGTGTACGGAGAGATGATGTAGATTGAACATCATGGCTGTAGTCAATTCAAGGCCACTGTTTTTCAATGGGGTGTGTGTTAAGGAGACGTACATGGTACCGTTTTCAGCAGGTACTCGTACCACTGTCTCAGCGTGGAGTCCCCCATCATCAGAACCTGCTTGTCCTTCAGACACGCTGTAATCTGTTCGGTCGAAGGAAAAGACTGAGCATGGCACACGAACGACGTCCACTTATCTTCCCAATAGAAACCAGCTGGGAAGGGCGTCTCCAGTCCTGGAACACACTTTACATGCTTTTCTACACACAAGCACACA
>JABMDN010021352.1:0-11453 GCA_017165825.1 Hepsetus odoe
TTTTTTTACAACTGAGTGCAGTATTTTCAGACTAATTTACAACTCATGGCAATATTTACAGTTTTTACAACCAGTAAAATCTTGTTTTAAACACATTAGTTTTTTACAGTCCAGTACAATATGTACCTGATTATATAGAAATGTATACAATATTAATAAATGATGTTTTTACAGTGTTGGTGGTTGTTCTCGTTACAGTATTTACACTGTTCTTTACAGCCGATGACGTTGTTACTCCTTTATTTAAAGATATTTACTTCCAATGTTTACAGGACCGTCCACCTTAAATCATGAACCTCCGATCAGGCGCCGTGTCTCACTGATCAGAACCGCTTGAACTGGAAGGTGCTCAGAGTTGTGTGTGTGTCCGTGTCAGAGAGAGAGTCTTTGGAGAAGAGTGAGGCTTGGCTGAGAGAGTGCTCAGATTTCGGCACACGCTGCCCTTTGATTATTTTTTTTCCAGTAGATCAATAATATCAGTGTGAAAGAGACAAGCTTCTGTTTGTGATGTGATCAGACTTTGACCAGCTGTGTGTGTGTGTGTGTGTGTGTGTGTGTGTTTCCCAGTGTGTTCAGTCCCCACCCCCCACCGCTGCATAACGTCCGTCTTTTTTGTCCTCTGTACCAGAACGTTCTGACCAACATGAGTTCATGGATCATGCTGGAGCTGTTACCGTGGAAACAACACTTCTGAGAGTCCCACTTAGAGACACACACACACGCGCGCACACACACGCACTGCAGTTTCACCAAGGCCATCAAACTATCAGTGAACTGTTCCTCAAACATGCAGCCTGAAGATCCATCAGCGGTCCAGACGGGCTGTCATGGTAATGATCTTCTCTGAGGATGTCCTTATGAATGAATGAACCCTGGACAGGGACACTGTCTGGCCGTATGTGCCTGTTTGTGCCTGTAAGGGACAGGCCTGAGCGTTGTCCCGGTTGAAGCTCCTCGTCTGAGAGTGGGACTGTCCTGTGGGTGGTCCAGCATTTCCACAGGGCCAGTCTGTCGTCTCTTCCTGATCCGGAGACTGAAACGAAACCGCAGCACCGTGTGTGCTCTCCTGTGGATGTCCCCTTATGGGGGGGACAGTCCCCTGTCCCCTCCTCTGGTACATGCTGCAGTAGAAATGGCAGAAGTGCCCTTCAGGAGGCGCTATAGCAGGTTTATCAGTTCAGGTTCTCCGGAATCGTACGAGATCGTACTTGCACTCTTGCACTTTAAATACAGTAACACCGCTCCACCACACTGCTACACCATAATGTGCCTGGGCTGCTTTGTTCCACAACACTGCAGCCTTCCACGGATGAATGTACTGTCTGTCGTGCCGTCTGTTGTTGTCTGTCTTGTCTGTCTTGTCCGCACTTGTTGCCCCGTTTTGTGTCTTATGTTGTCTCGTGTCTTGTCTTGTGTGTAGCACCAGGGTCCTGGAGGAACGTTATTTCGTTTCACTGTGTTCTGTGTATATGGCTGAAATGACAATAAAATCCTACTTGACTTGACTTGACTTGAGCAGGTGATGATCAGCAGGCTACTGGGATGAGGCTCCGCCCACAAATGCAGATCATCATGGTCACATCTGGAACGCGCTGTCTGTTCAGTGGCTTCCAGGGAGGACGTGGAATCGTTTTACAAATTTGCAAAAGTTGCCATGGTTACAGGACAGCGTTACCAGTCACAGCTGTTGCCATGGTTACAGCAGGTTTCCAGCATTTCGTTTTTTGGAATTGCAGTTTTTATTCTGATAAAGAAAAAGATCCAGCTTTAATCTCTGATTATAAATAATGTGTTCATTATTCATTCCTTCATAAATGGAGATATGAAAGATCAAAATCCTCCTTAACCTGTCTGTGGTTGCTGGGCAACGCACTTCCTGCCGGGAGGAGCTGATACATGATTGTGAGCATGAAGAATCAAGTGAGGATTTGTTTTATGTGTATGAATTCGGGGGTTTAATCATAAAGTGGTCAGGAGAAAATCGCTGGAAGACTCGGTCTCCTTAGTGTAATTAAGATCATTTTAATTGATGTGGTGTATTAGTTGTAGATCACTAATGCATTCTGGGAAAGTGTGTTTGTGTTGATTAGCATGTTTACTGTTTATTATCAGTGATGAATGTCCATTAGTCCACAGTTGAGTGTAATTTAATCATTAAAGCTGCTGATGGATTTAGAGCGGCGGCCTGTTCGGAGAGAAAACTCCCTCTAATGAACGTAATCATCGGAGAATGGAGCCTGGGATTGGGCTGCTTAATGGGGGGTGTGTGTGTGTGTGTGTGTGTGTGTGTAGGTGAAGGTGACTATTGTCATTGTGAAATGAAGCACAACACAACAAACTTCAACCTCTGAATTTCATCCACACACACACACGTGCAGCAGGCGGCAGCTATTGAAAACACCTGGGGAGCAGTGACGGGGACTGTACCTTGCTCAAGGTTACCTCAGGGCATCCTAATTGTCTGGGAATCGAGCCCACAACCTTCTGATCCTGGGGCCTCGTCCCTGAACACCAGGCCAGCGCTGCCCTGCTGTGTCTGTGTCTAGAATCTGCTCCCTCCCTGTGGTCCTCAAGTTCTCTGATGTTCAGGACCGCTCAGGTTCCAGATCACTCTGCAGCACACTCTGGATCTGTCAGTGTTGGCATGGCGAAGGGAGGGGAAGAGCCAAAAATCTAAGAAAAGGGAAGTTGGATCGTGTGGATGATCTGTTTACTCAGCAGTTGCTAGGGTGTTCCAGATGGTTGCCCAAATGTTGCTAGGTCGTTGTTAGGGTGTTGCTAGGTGGTTGGCTTGGTTTTCCAGATTATTACTTGATTGTTGATTGGATTTTTCAAGGTTGTTGCTGTGATGTTCCACATGGTTGCTATGGTGTTGCTAAGTGGTTGTCCTTGTGTTCCAGGTGTATGTGAGGGTGTTGCCAGATGGTTGCTGTGGTTTGCCAGATGGTTGCAAGGTGGTTGTTTGTTGTTTTATCAGGTTCTGCAGCAGAGGAACGTTTTTTTTTTTTTTTTTTTTTTTTAGAGTTAATAAGGAACCACATTAAACCAGGTTAGTAACGAAGCTCTTTCTGTTTCTGTTGCAGCCTGAGAGTGAGACCACCACTGCCGAGGACTACTCCTCTGAGGTAAACACACACACACACACACACACACACACCACACAAACACACTCTGCACCATGACCACCAGGCTGTGTTGGATCACATCCCATAATCGCCAGGCTGCAGTAGATGATGTATAAGCGCAGCAGGTCAGTCACTGAATGAAGGGCTGATCTGATTGGCTGGTGGTGAGGCTGATCGACAGGCAGGGATCGTTGTTGTGCTGATGTTTTCAGGATCGCAGCCTCCGGTCATAACCGATTGTGAATTGACAGGTGAACGGGTGCACGGAGTCGTCTCCGAGGTCGCTGCAGGTGAGGTCACAGTAATCCGGCTCCTGTCCCGGCCGCTGTCTAACGCCGAACTCACCCCACAGGACGTCTGCAGGTCCTAAAGCCCTCTGTGTTCACACCTTAAAGACCTCAGAGGTTTACACTTTAACACACCGAGGCTGCCGGTTCTGCAGGGCGCCTTTCGGTTCCAATCACCGAACTGCTGAACTTCAGTCCATCAGAACCCCAGGATTTAGAGCCTCTAAGTTGCTCTTTATTTCTTTACGTTTTAACATTAAATGCAGTTTTGTTCGGTTCCTGCAGCCCCTCCTTTCATCCTTCCATCTTGTGAAGTTTGAAGTCGTTTGAATCCCTATTTGAAGTAAACATTTGGAGGGGTAAGATTTCCCTGATGTTGGTCTGTGCTACATTTAGAAGGTCTTTAAAAGGTGCTGAAATCTTCACGGGGACACCTGTGGACGTCCTGCTGGTGCTGCTCTTTCCACCTGCACGTGGAACATCGTTCTCCACCGTTTGGGGCTGAAATCTCTTCTAACTCACTAACCTGCTGAGTCTGTCTGCTTCTGAATGCTGGAGCTTTCACAGCGGGGACGGGGAATGACTGCCCACAGCCTGAAGAAAGAGACAGAGAGACTTGTGTCTCATTAAGGCTGTCATGGGTGGAGCTGCTTTTGCTCTTCAGGTTTACCTTCAAGATTGAATTGAACTGATAAAATTAACACCTTTCAGTCGTACGCCACTACAGACACCCGTCTCCACTGCTTCCTGGGACGCATGCTCTCGTTGTCCTCAATGTAAGACTTGAAGAAACGCAGGACTAATGTTTCTCTCTTCCTCGTCTCAGGACGAGGAATTAAATGTCCCGGTATCTCCCCTGGCGGAGGAGCTCCAGCGGGCCAGACCCCCGAGCCGCCTGCAGGCCATGGAGGACGAGTTGGCCGCCAAGAACGTGGCGCTGAAAGAGCTGAGTCAGGAGCTGGAGGAGATCAGAGCAGCGTTCGGCGCTGAAGGAGTGCAGCAGGTACCTGCTGGAGGTCCACTTTCAGAAGTGATCAGGAGACGAAAGAAACGAGCACGTGGATTAGCTAGAGTCGCAGACTTTCTGTACAGCTCGATTCTTGCAGTGTTTTAAAGGCTTTGAGTTTCTGTGTGTGTGTGTGTGTGTGTGTGTGTGTGTGTAGCTGCAGGACTTCGAGGCGGCACTGAAACAGAGAGACGGCATCATCACCCAGCTGACGGCGAACCTGCAGCAGGCCCGGACGGAGAAGGACGAGGTGATGAGGGAGTTCCTGGAACTGACCGAGCAGAGTCAGAAACTGCAGCTCCAGTTCCAACAGGTAACACCACGCCGGGACGCTCAGGTGTACAACGCACAGGGACACGTACGGTGATCATGTCTTCCTGTCCTCTGCGTCTTTCACACCGTCACCCTTCATGTCCCCCTGCAAATCTCAGCAACTTTATCTCTGACACCTCCAGCTCCACTGCCTGTCTCCCTACCATCTCCAGCCCGTGTAACATAGCCGGTCTCACTACCATCCTATAAACCTTCCCTTTCACTCTTGCTGGTACCTTATCTACGGATCTCTGGATCTCATTCATAGTGAACACTGGGAGCTTGGTCACCTGATTGATTTCATTTCACTCTTCTTCTCCTTCTTTCGGCTGCTCCCGTTTAGGGGTCGCCACAGCGGATCAGCCGTCTCCATTTCTTCCTGTCTTCTAAATCTTCCTCCTTCAAACCGTCCACCTGCATGTCCTCTCTCACCACGTCCATTAAACTCCTCTTTGGTCTTCCTCTTCTCCTCTTTCCTCCATCTTCAACATCCTCCTTCCAATATAATCCTCGTCTCTCCTCTGCACATGTCCAAACCAACACAACCTTGCTTCTCTAACTTTGTCTCCAAGACGTCTAACCTGATCTGTCCCTCTAATATACTCATTTCTAATCCTGTCCATCCACGTCACACCCAACAAACATCTCAGCATCTTTAACTCTGAGACTGATTTAATTTCATTATAATTTTTTAATAAATGATCAAAAGCTGCTGCTGATGGTGGAGAAATGTGTTCTGATGAAAGTGTGTAAAAACAGCAGAGACTGAAATGGAGTGACGTCTCTTTGTTTTCTGTAGTTGCAGGCGGGTGAGTCGCTGAGAAGCTCCAGCATCAGCAGCGCTGCAGCAGACCTCCTGCAGGCCAGGCAGCAGGTCCTGCACTATCAGCAACAGCTGGACGACAGAGAAGGGCAGGTCAAAAACCAGCTGCAGCAGCTGGAGGAGAGGGACGCCTCAGTCAGGGTTCTGCAGGACCAGCTGGAGGAGAGGGATACCTCAGTCAGGGTTCTGCAGGACCAGCTGGAGGAGAGGAACACCTCAGTCAGGGTTCTGCAGGACCAGCTGGAGGAGAGGGACGCCTCAGTCAGACTTCTTCAAGAGAGTCTGTTAGAGATGACCCAGCTCCAGCAGAGGCTCTTCCAGATGGAGATGGTGAGGGGACAATATGTTTTCGATGTTTATCTGGTTTTAGAAAAGCTATTCTTTGTCTCAATTTTAACATTTAAGCATCTAAAGAACATTTGACCAATTTGTGGTGAAGTTTGCAAAATTGGGAGTTTAGAGGAAAGTAAAATCCAACTGGATCATCAGGTACGTACTTCATGCCAGCTGTAAATAAAGAAAGGTTCAGCACTCAACACCTGTTTTTCCTTTTTGTGTTCAGGTCAGTAAGGAAGCAGAAGAATCCTTCACCCAGCGAATGCAGGATAAAGATCTACGTATAGCAGAACAGGAGAACCTGTTAGCCCAGCTCCGAGACGAGCTTAAAACATCCGAGCTGCGTCTCCAGGAGGTTAGCACCCAATATACCCATCAAGTGGAGAAGAACTTTCCTTTTTCTTGTAGATACTTGTGGATTTTGTAACATTATGTCCTAAATGTAGCACCTTTTTCTTTATGCCGTCAGGTCATGAGCGAAGTAGAAGACTTGTTTGTTCAGAGATTGCAGGAGAAGGACCTGCAGATAACAGAACAGGAAAGGTTGTCTTCTGAGCAGCAGGAGCTGCTGGCGAAACTGCAGGACAACCTGGAAGCGTCCAGAAGTCGCCTAAACGAGGTCAGTGAGCAGCTGAGCACAAAGGTCCGTGAGCTGGAGGCCTGCGAGGTGGAGCTCCAGACGTCCAGACAGAAGGAGCGCCTCTCATCCGGGGAAATCCTGCAGCTGATGGGCACCGTGGAAGACCTGCAGAAGCGGTATCACCACCAGGGTGCCGAGCATGGAGACACAGCCCGCAGGATGGACCACCTAAGGGCTGAGTTGGACGAGATGTACGGCCAGCAGATCGTCCAGATGAAGCAAGAACTCTCGGCCAGGCACTCGGAAGAGGTGACACGGATGCAGGACCAACATTCTGAAGAGGTGGAAAAGATCTCAGAGAGCTTAAAGGCAAAGTGGACCCAGTGTGCTGGAGAGGTCAACGCCCTCAATGCTCGGGTGGTGGAGCTCCAGCAAAAGCTGCAAGAGAACCAGGTTCTTAGGGACAAAGCCGAGCAGGATCTCACGCATGTGTCTGAAGAAAAGCTTTTGCTGCAGAACAGGGTCCAGGAACTTGTTGAGGACCTGCGCTTGGCAAATCTCTCGAAGGAGATGGTGAAGAGCCAGACAGAAGTCCAGCAAGAGCTTCAGGCTGCTATTAGTGACCTGCAGGCTCAGCTGGCAGCTGCACTGGAATCCTCAAGAGAACTGGAGGCCAAGCATGAGTCAGACATTACCAACTATCAGATCAAGCTGGAGATGCTGGAACGGGAGAAGGATGCAGTTCTGGATCGAATGGCAGAGTCTCAAGAGGCGGAGCTTGAACGGCTACGAACACAGCTCCTCTTCAGCCATGAGGAGGAACTTTCCAGGCTCCGTGAGGACCTTCAACACGAGAGCCAGATGAACATGGAAAACTTGCGAGATGAGCTCCGGCAGGTTCGGTTTGGGTTCGAAGCTGAGAAGGCAGTTTTGGAAACAGAAAGAGCCTCGTTGCTGCAGGAGATTGTGGTGCTGAAGGACGATCTAAGCCGGGCAGTGGAGAACTCCAGGGTGGACGAGCTGGTCTCGCAGTTACAGGAGCTGCAGGCTGAAATTCAAGAGCTGAGAGAGAGAGAACATGAGAACGTTGCAACTGGAGAGAAGAGCTGGGAGAACAGGGCTGCAGTGGACAATCTGGAATCTGAAAACAAGCTCTTGAGAGAAGCGAAAACGGCTCTAGCGAAAGAGCTGAAGTCCCTGAAGGAAGAACGTGAGGTTCTTTTGAAGAAAATTGAGAGCCTGGTTTCAGACAACCAAAAAGCGGACAGGTTAGCAGAGGAGCTGAGGGACGAAATCGAGAAGCAGAAAACCACGTTCTCGTTTGCAGAGAAAAACTTCGAGGTGAACTTTCAGGAGCTGAAAGAGGATCTGGAGGAGCGGCTAAGGGAACAGACGCTGCGGTACGAGACGAAACTCCAAGAACTTCAGACGAAGCGCCAGGTGCAAAATGAGGAAGAGGAGGAGACGGATGGAGGCGTATTTGTAGAGAAAGATGTGACAGAGCTGATGGAGAAGCTGCAGAAGGTGGAACTGGAGAAGGCCAGACTGGAGGACAAGGTGGAAGAGAAGGAGGCTGAGCTTCAAAAAATGGAAGGAGAACTCCAGAGGGTGGAGTCAGAGAAGGAAGTGCTTGTGGAGCAGAAGGAGAAGGAGCTCTCTGCTTTGATGGAGGAGGTACGTGAGGCTGCACTGAGGAACAACGATCTGTTGAGAGAACTTGACTATATCAGACAGAGACCAGAGGATGGTGGTGTCTGCTCCATCCAGGATCATCATCACCACCACCAGATCACAGCAATGCAACAAGAACTGCAGGAACTTCGATCTCCTCTGAGGTAGGACCACCAAGAGTGTTATTTACTTTCTGTAGGAATGTGAGACAGTAAGTCAGTGATTTGTGTACAAACCATGTAACTCCAGTCTAAACACAGAGAGTTTCATTCTAACTCTAACTTTACAGTCACTATTCACCACCACCTCTGTTATTCTTCAGCACAACCTGAACTTTCTTAGACCAGCTCCGATCTTTAAGTCAGGAACACTCCTCCAGGCTTCTTGAAGGACGTCCCAAAGCTCTTCTCTGGGAATCAGCTGCTTTTGTCTTTCTGTTCTCTGTGGAGATGATCCCACACTGCTTCTGAAACTGCTCAGGTACAGAGACTGGACTGAACATGAGAGACAACAACACTGTCCTTCAGGAAGATCTAGAGAACCTGTTCCTCGAGAGTATGTAGGAAGTTTAGCAAGGTGCAGTGTCAGCTGTGTTTGGATGGTGTTTTATTTTAAACACCTCCTGAACTCTGGACAAACTCCTTGTGCGGCGGTGGGGCAGCGACGTCCTAGTGTTTGGGACGAGGCCTCAGAATCAAAAGGCCGTGGGTTCGAATCCCAGACCAGTAGGTTGGCCTGAGGTACCCTTGAGCATGGTACTGTTTCCATCACTGCTCCCAGGGAGCTTTCAGTAGCTGCCCCCTGCTGGATGGTCTGTGTGGGTGAAAGGCAGAGGTGTGCTGTGTTTCACCATCATGAGAAGTCACTTTCACTTTCACTTCAGCTACTCTGCCCAACTGTCTGCAGGACATCTGGGTCCTGCTGCTGAGAGTGAAGGGCTAGACTTCTCCATCCCTTATGTGTCTACATCTAATCTGTTTCTCTTTCTGTCTGTCTGTCCGTCCATCCATCCATCCATCCATTTATCCTTCCATCTATCCATCTTTTTCGCTTTGTTTGTCCAACTGTACATCCATCCTCTGCCCATCCTCCTGTGTCTGTCTGTTCATCCATCCATCCGGCTATCCACCTATACCGTTCTGGTTGTCTTTCTGTCCGTCCATCCATCCATCCGTTCGTCCGTCTGTCTGTGCATTTGCCCTTCTATCCCTTTTTGAGTGTCTGTATTTCCGTCCATCCATCTATTTATCTTTGTTCTTCCATCCCTCCATCCTCTCAGGCATGTGGATGTGGATGGACTGGCTGTCCTGCAGCAGCAGGAGGAGGAGGAGGAGGAGGAGGAGGAGGAGGAAGAGGTGATGATGGAAGAGGGGGCGGTACCTGTGGAGGGTCTCCTCGCTCCACCCCTCACTCTGAGAGAGAGAGAGTCCACAGCACACACACTCTTACACACACACTCCGGCAGCGGTGGAGAACAGCGGGAGGAGCAGGTAGGAGCTCACACACACACACACACACACACACACACACACACACACACACTCCGACAGCGGGAGGAGCAGGTAGGAGCTCACACACACACACACACACACACTCCGACAGCGGGAGGAGCAGGTAGCAGCTAACACACACACACACACACACACACACACTCCGACAGCGGGAGGAGCAGGTAGCAGCTCACACACACACACTCCGACAGCGGGAGGAGCAGGTAGCAGCTCACACACAAACTCACACACACACACACTCCGACAGCGGGAGGAGCAGGTAGGAGCTCACACACAAACTCACACACACACACACACCCACACGCTCACTCACACATGCGCACACACACACACGGACAGCGGCAGATAATAGCAGGAGGAGCAGGTAGGAACACACATACAATGCAACAGTTGCAACAGTTTAATCACTGCTGCCTGCACTGCAGTGTACTACGCACACACGAACGAACAAACACACACACACACACACACACACACACACACACACACACACACACACACAGCAGGAGAAAAAGGAAACAATGTACAGTTCACTCAGTTAAACAGCACTGTGTCTTAATTAAAACAGGTGCTTTTAATGTGGCTGATCTGCTGTGTGTGTGTGTGTGTGTGTGTGTGTGTTCTGTAGGATGAGATCAGTAATGGGGAGACGGAAGACCAATCTATGACCCATCTCAGCATGGAGGGATCAGACCATGTAGGTCCACTTTCAGTCCAACATAGCGTACACTTTATTACACTTAATTACACTTAATTACACTTAATTACACTTTATTACACTTAATACACTTAATTACACTTAATTACACTTTATTACACTTAATACACTTAATACACTTTATTACACTTTATTACACTTAATACACTTAATTACACTTAATTACACTTTATTACACTTTATTACACTTAATACACTTAATACACTTTATTACACTTAATACACTTTAATACACTACACTTAATACACTTTAATACATTTTAATACAGTTAATACACTTTTTACAGTTTAATACACTTTATTGCAGTTTAATGCAGTATTACAGTTATTACAGTTTAATACACTATTACTGTTAATACACTTTATTACAGTTAATGCACTTTATTACAGTTTAATACACTTTAGTTCAGTGTATTACTAAATGCTAATAGTTTATTACAGTTTAATACACTTTATTACAGTTAATACACTTTATTAGTTTAATACACTTTATTACAGTTAATACACTTTATTAGTTTAATACACTTTATTACAGTTTAATACACTATTACTGTTAATACACTTTATTACAGTTAATGCACTTTATTACAGTTTAATACACTTTAGTTCAGTGTATTACTAAATACTAATACAGTTTATTACAGTTTAATACACTTTATTACAGTTTAATACACTATTACTGTTAATATACTTTATTAGTTGAATACACTATTACAGTTTAAGACACTATTACTGTTAATACACTTTATTACAGTTAATGCACTTTAGTTCAGTGTATTACTAAATACTAATTCAGTTTATTACAGTTTAATACACTTTATTACAGTTAATACACTTTATTAGTTTAATACACTTTATTACAGTTTAATACACTATTACTGTTAATACACTTTATTACAGTTAATGCACTTTATTACAGTTTAATACACTTTAGTTCAGTGTATTACTAAATACTAATACAGTTTATTACAGTTTAATACACTTTATTNAATACATTTTATTACAGTTTAATACACTTTATTACAGTTAATACACTTTAGTTCAGTGTATTACTAAATACTAATACAGTTTATTACAGTTTAAT
>JABMDN010021359.1:0-5000 GCA_017165825.1 Hepsetus odoe
TGCCGTTATCTAGAACTTAATAAACTCCTCTTTCACACCCGTTACAAAGTCCTGACAGTTTAGACTCTGGAGAACCTTTCCAGATCTTTTTCCTGACTGTTGTCTTCTCTAGTTTAGACTGTGGTTCAGTCGTTGTGCTGCTCAGTTTTCCATCTGGTTCATCTGCTGTTTCTGTCTCTGACCTCTGACCTGAGAACGACTCCTTTCTTCAGAGAGAATTCTGACTTTACATCTTCACCTTCATCTCTCATTAATCCTACACTCACACACTCATCACAACACACTCCTGTTCTCTCGTTCATCTGTCTGTCTCTTCACTCAACACACACACACACAAACACACACACAAATTTATCTATCTGTCTATCAGGGAGGTGGTGGTCTAGTTGTAGGGTGCTTGCCTCTGGACCTTTGGCGTCACAGGTTCGAATCCCACCTTTAGCACTACCCTGAGCAAGACCCTTAACCCTGAATTGCACTTTTACCTGTATGAACACAAACCACTGTGTTAAAGGTTCACCAAAACCACAAACCAGCATGAGTGAAGAGCTCTGTGGGACAGGAAGTGGGGGGAGTTGGGTGTTGCTGATTATCACAGTGACACTCTTTAATGTCAAGTTAACTTGATACTTTTTATTGAGATAATTCATTTTCAAGTGTCATTAATCCAGTGTTCTCTGGAGCTTGTGAATAGATAAGGAGAATATTTCAGAATAGTAATAGTAATAGACTGATTACAGGAAAGGCCTAAAAGTTCAGAAACCTGCTTCGTACCACAAACCCTTTTTATTGGTTCACAGACTTTGCTAAGTTTCAGTAGCAGGTTCTTGATCGTGCTCAGTCGTGCTTCATCTGACGGCAGTAAAAGGCTTGACGGAGGAAGAAGCAGAGTTTTCTGGTGAAATAAATCAGTAAACTGAATTTAGAAAGTCGAACCCCAGGAGGGGTTTCAACACACAATCTTCCAATCCTGTGGCTTCCTAACCACTAGGACACCGCTGGCCCTGATGCGTTCAGACTAATGTAAGGAGTCCGTTCTGAAAATGGAAGGAGGAAGAAAGGACAGATATCTGGGGTAAAATGTAGAGTAACAGGAAATAATGCACTCAAGTAAGAAACCAGAAGCTAAACTGTACTTGCAGCATCTCACAAAAATGAATGCACCCTTCACAGTTTCATTTCATTTTCATTTACGGCATTTAGCAGGCACTCAAGGGCAGTGGTGGCCTAGTGGTTAGGGCGTCAGACACATGATCAGAGGATCGGGGGTTCGAACCCCTTCCCAATGGGTTGCCCTGAGGTACCCTTGAGCAAGGTGCCGTTCCCGTCCCGCTCCTCCCTGCGATGGGCTGGCGACGTGTCCAGGGTGTGTCCCCCGTCCTTGCCCTGTGTGCGCTGGGTTGGACACCAGCACTCCCCCGCGACCCCGTTTGGGACAAGCGACAGATAATGGATAGCAGGCACTCTTATCCAGAGCGACTTACATGTCCTAATTACAGGGACAGTCCCCCTGCAGCAACTCAGGGTTAAGGGTCTTGCTCAGGGACCCAGTGGTGGTAGTGCTAGATCCAGAGGTCTGTAGGCAAGTACCCTACCACTAGACCACCGCCACCCTACTTATAATATTTACAGAATATTGTAAATATTCTCTTATATATTTTCATGGGACGACACTGAAGATACGACACTTTGATATAATTTAAAGTCGTCCGTGTGTGCAGCTTGTATAACAAAAATTAAAAAATTTACTGTCCCCTCAAAATAACTCAACACACAGCCATTAATGTCTAAACCACTGGCAACAAAAGTGAGTTCACCCCTGAGTGAAAAATGTCCACATTGTGCCCAATTAGTCATTTTCCCTCCTCTGTGTCATGTGACTTGTTAGTGTTACAAGGTTTCAGGGGAGCAGGTGTGTTAAATTTGGTGTTCTCGCTCTCAGACTCTCTCTCTGGTCACTGTAAGTTCAACACGGCACCTCATGGCAAAGAACTCTCGGAGGATCTGAAAAAGATCTGTTGCTCTGCATTAAGATGGTCTAGGCTATTAGAAGATTGCCAAAACTCTGAATCTAAGCTGCAGCACGGTTGCCAAGACCAGACAGTCTTTTTACAGGACGGGTTCCACTCAGAACAGGCTTCGCCATCGTCCACCAAAGAAGCTGAGTGCACGTGCTCAGCGTCATATCCAGGTTGTCTTTTGAAAATAGACAAATAAATAGTGGTTCAGACATTAATGACTGTGTGTTGAGTTATTTTGAGGGGACAGTAAATTTACACTGTTATACAAGCTGTACACACGGACTACTTTACACTGTATCACAGTGTCATATCTTCAGTGGTGTCCCATAAAAAGAAATAATAAAATATTTACAGAAATGTGAGGGGTGCACTCACTTTTGTGAGATACTGTAATTGCAGCATCATGCGTTAGGGTTGCAGGTGGTCAGTCTATCCCAGCAAACAAAAGTTGGGGACACTTTGGACAGGTCACCATTCAGAGAGCAGACACAAACACACACACTCTCTCACACACACACACACACACACACACACACACACACACACACACACACACACACACACACAAACAAACACACACTCTCTCACACACACACTATGGTCAGTTTAGCATCTTCAATCTAGCTGCAGGTCTTTGGATGGTGGGAGGAAACCTGAACTCCCAGAGAAACCCACACTATGAAGACAGTGGGTTCCCCTTACCAGCAGGTTGCCCTGAAGTACATTTACATTTACAGCATTTAGCAGACGCTCTTATCCAGAGCGCCTGCTAAATCCACACTAAAGCTCCACACTCCACACTAAAGGGACCCAGACCGTTCCGCCCAGGACTCAAACCCAGGACCTTCTGGCTGCACCCACTGCACCACCGTGCCACCAACAGAAATGAAGCAACTTCTTCTCCAGCAGCTCTTCCCCTCATTTCACATCTTGTTAGCAGGCTGCTGTGTTATGCTAGTTTTACAGTTAACGGCTAACTGGCTAACGCTCCCTCAGTTTTCTGGACAGCGTCTGGTGTTGTTCTTCTCCAGAGCTTCATGAAGGTGTTGTGGGTTTTCTCTACAGTGAGATGAAGCTCTGCTGTGGGTCAACATGTGGATTTTATTGATAGAACAGTATAACTTTTACTGCTATAACGCTCCTCTGTTAGCCATGCTAAGTCCATTTTACACAACTCTTGTGTGGAAAGAGATTCAGAGAGGATGGAAAATACCCATCAAGCTGCAGTTTCTACTCCTTTTAAGAGCTTATTCCACTGACGTTTACACTTTCTGGATGATTTAAATGATCAGGATATAATCCAGTTTATTTTTCATATTTAATTTGCTTTATAAGCCAATAGGTATTTATGAACATGAAATAATATTTTAAGACAGCAGTTCCTCTTGATCACCACTAGATGGAAGAATGTTGTTTTCCTTTCCTTTTACTAAAATGATCAAGTTTAACAAGTTTAACAAGTGTAAATGTTTCTTTTTAAACTTTATACTGAAGTATATTTGAACTAAATCAAGTATAATTGTTTAAATAAGTAATACAGATGCATAAGGACAGCAAAAGATTCATCCTAAATATTAAAAGCAACAGAAAAACACAAAACCTTCATCAAAACCTCTGTGGAATAAAGCAGGATAAACCCTCAACAGTGTTGTGCTGCAAGACTAAATCACACTTTCACATTTCAGATTAAAGCTGAACTCTAGAAATGTTGGTTCTCTGTTCAGCTCAGATGTTCTACATGAATGTTTTGAAGTTGTTCAGAAAATATATTACAGTATTTGTCTAAAAGTTCACCAGTAACTTACAGAACATGGTAGAAAACTCCTGCTGTGTTTCCTCAAATCTTAATTCCTAAAACCTCCATTCTTCCACTCCAATCATCATGGAGAGCTCCTTTATCACCTCCTGAACTCAGAAAACCACATGTTCTACAGTCAGAGTTCCACAGTTTACCAGAGTGAAAGACTCCGAGTCAAAGTGCTCTACATCTTTATCTTTTAAATTCTCTTTTTAATAGAAATGATTCTGAAGAAAGATCTCTGTTTAAGGTGTGTTGTGATTTATTGTGCTTTCTTGTTTCAAAATGCTAATAAGAGAGCTCAGCATGTCTGTGTGGTCTGTCTTTCTTGGTTAGATGGGTAAAGTAGTTCACTTCACACTGCTGTAGATCATCACAACCTCATCAAATATGGGAGCTGCTGATCTGTAAAAGAGAAGAACTAAATCAACAGCACAGAAATTCAAAACTTTATTTACAACATGTACATACAACCATCACTAAAAGATCTCTTCCAGCCTCCTTGTGCCTTTTCAACACGTCAATAAAGAGACTGATAAATGGAGAAACTCCTGCTTTACACGTTTTAGAGCTTCTTCTGCTCAACACACCTGATGAACCTGATGAAAGAATTAAAAGCACTTCAGGAGGTGAACATGTGAGGAAAACACTACAACCTGTAATCCAGGATCAAAACAAGCTCCTGTTTAGGAATCTCTACAGCACATGATTCCTCTAACTTCTCTCTGTTGTCTGCATTGTCCTCTTTCACACCGTCCCCCTGCATGTCCTCTCTCACCACATCCATAAATTTCCTCTTTCCTTGCAGCTTCATCCTCAGCATCCTTTTCCTGAAATATTGCTTGTCTCTCCTCAGGACCAAACCAAAGCATTGGTTCTTTAACTTTGTCTCCAAATCATCCAACCTGAGATGTCCCTCTAATATACTGGTGTCCAATTCTGTCCATTCTCGTCACTCCCAACTCAAATCTCAGCATCTTTAACTCTGTTCCCTCCAGCTCCACCAAGTATCTTTATCATCACTGCCACTGTCTCCAACCCTTACAGCATAGCTGGTCTCACTACCGTCCTGTAAACTTTCACTCTTGCTGGTTCCCATCTGTCACAGATAACTCTGTCGCTCCTCTCCATCCATTCCAATCTGGCTGCATTCTCTTCTTAATTTAGGATTAGGTCCCAGG
>JABMDN010021359.1:10000-12218 GCA_017165825.1 Hepsetus odoe
CATGTCTCCTCTTTTCACAAACTGTCTGCACACAAGGTTTGGTGGGATCTGGGATGCCCAGTGTTGGAGGGGAGAGTGGGACATGTTTCACATTCTGAAAAGGCCCAAGTTGTGTGTAATCCCATGTAGAAAGATATTAGACAGTTTCTGAGAGGTCATAACCCACAGTGCTGCCTCCATCTCAGAATAGTTAGGAATGAAACTTCAGCAGGAACATTCCCAGAAAAGACACTAACTGGTTCTTAGTGACAGGACTGGGAAGAGAGTGAATGTCCTCAGTCCGCTTGTCAGCAAGTGATTTACCTTGTGGTGAGATGACGTGGCCCAAAAACGTCTCTGAAGTTTAACGAACTGAAGTTTAGACAGACTGGCCTTGCTGTGAAAATGCTTTAGCCAAATTGACTAATCAACACGCAGCTTCAGGTGGAATTTGTGAGATGATGGTGTACGGGTTTGGAGCAGTGGGTGTACGAGGCTGTACCTCAGCGTTGACAGCCAGCAAATCCTGCACAAACCTCATCTCTGATCTTTTTAACTGTGTACGGACAGGAAAATCTAGACGGAATGATCACCCCTGCCTTTCTGTACACTTCAAAACTGTCTAAAACCATCAACATCACTGCAACTCCAGCAGAGTGTTCATTACTAAACAACCTGTCTAACTGAATGAAATCTGCTGTGGGTGAACTCTTCCACTGCCCCATCAGATCCCAACCAGATTCAAAAGAAACATGAGCAATGCAAATATTCTGTATGCATAAAATCACTGCTTCCTGAGAGCGCAGGAAGTGGCTATGTTTGCGAGCTGCCACTCATGACAAAATAGAGAACCGATTTTAGTCAGTTGAAAACAAACACTCCGTCCTTTGTGTCTACAAACATCCCTTCCTCTGAGCAATTTAGTTGCAATCCCGAAAAAGTCTAACAGTTTAATTGGACAAATGGTTGAAATAAGGAATTGGTGACAGAAGGCAAGATGGCCTCGGTCACATCTGAGAGGTGTTGAAAATGGCTCAACCAGAGACATACAATGCTGGGTCGACCGCTCAAGGAATCCTACCGACAAGCTGTGTTGTGGAACATCAAGAACAAGTTAGAGACACCAACACCTTAAGAAGAGCTTTATTACTATTGCGCAATAGGGCCTCGTCCAGCACTCCTGAACATTAAGATGAATGTGATAAATTCTCTTCAATCTGAACCTCAACCCAACACTAAAGCTGTTGATGATCAGTTTCAGCAGATAGTTTAACAGTGAAAGTGGAGATGATCTTCAGGAAGAACTCCAAATAAAGAGGGACTGAAATGTGTGGAAGAAGGTTCAGCATTAATCAGTTCAGGGAGAGAGCGACCTCTGTAGGCCAGAAGGAGAATCTACAGACAAAGATTAGAGCGTTTAGATCAGAGATTTGACTTAATAATAATAATAATAATAACAACAACACTAACAATGATGATGATTAGAACACATTTTTTTTTTGCTTCTATGGTCACATTTTGAATTGTTTCCATGGTGATGGCTTCATGGTTGCTTCTTCACGGTCTGAAAGAACAAAAGTGTATTTTAAGCTACACGCGAGACACACACACACACACACACACACACACTGCAAGACTGTAAATCCAATACTCCTGATTCTATCAATCATCTTATTAATAAACTCTTCCTGGGTTGGAATGTGAGATCCAGAAGAAAAACATTACAATGTGTAAGGCAGAGAGACTCTAGAACCAGGACAGTTCTTAGTAGGAACCCCGACGTAAAAGCACCAATAAAGCCGAGAATCAGACATTGAAGGTTAACTCTAAACGGAGCTCCAGAAACACTGAACACACACACATTTCATATAAACATATGAAGAAATCAGACAAACAGCCTCAGCGCTGATCTTCATTACAGCCCACATAAACACACACATTCACAACAGCTTTAACGTCCACCATCAACACTGTGTTCAATCCCACGGTATCAGGAGGAGCTTCTACACACTGAACATACTCCACACCGTTCTTCATGATCTGCTCTCAGATTTCTTCCACTGTGGAAAAGAGTCACACAGTTTAAAGAGCAGAACTCACTGCTAGAGTCTCGTACTCAGGAGACCTGGACTGAAGGTCCAGAGCCGTGTACGTGTCATCAGGAGAAGATGAATGAACAGCCTGTGTGAGGGAAAGAGAGAATGAAGCAGAGGAGGAGAAGTGAAGAGCTCTGGTTAGT
>JABMDN010021362.1:0-13739 GCA_017165825.1 Hepsetus odoe
CTGCTTTGATCCAGCTGTGCTACAAGTTCACAAGAGGGAGCTGTTGGTGACGAACCCTCCCATGAAAACCAGCAACTGATCGGTGTCTGATCCGTGCTTTCATCACAGGCCACTGAAAAGAAGTCAAAATCCACTACCCTGGCCCCCAAACTGTCTCTTCATATCTGATGAAACATCTTCAGTTCTCCACGCTACAGTGCCGGTGGCAAGCTTGTTTCTTCTCAGGACAGATGTTCTCAACCATTTTCAGAACGGTCTCTGATAGATTCACCCTCGGACAGAGGACAGATTTGCAGTGTTCAATAATTAATGTCGGCACCTCGTACCTTGTGAAGAAGAGCTGCTGTGAAGGTAAAACAGCTTCTAGTTTCTTCAGTTTGTCTCTGCGGTGGCTCCCTGTTAGCTTGTTGTATGAGTTAGCATGTCTCCACTGATGGTGTCTCTTGACATTGAGCTCCTCATAAACAGCCACAGTCTTCAGTGAAAAATAGCGGTGGTGGTCTAGTGGTGAGGGAGTTGCCCCGGATTTGAAGATTGTGGGTTAGATTCCCTCACCAGTCGGTTTCCCTGAGGTACCCTTGAGCAAGGTACTGTCCACATCACTGCTCCCCGGGTGCTTTCAATAGCTGCCCCCTGCTGCATGTGTGTGGGTGGGTGAAACACCGAAGTTGAATTTCGTTGTGTTGTGCTGTGCTGCGTTTCACAATGACAAGAATAGTCACTTTCACTTTAAATACTCCAGTTTCCACCGGTCCTGGAAGCGGCGGCCCTGTTTATTTTATTTTTTATTTTTCCAGTAGGTAGGTTCACCATTGGAACTTTATACATGAACGGGGGAGAGACGTGTGGAGACGCTCTGCTCTCTTTGAATTGATGGACCTGAAATTGACTGATGTGCTGCTTGTGCAGGAGACACACAGTGACCAGGGCAACCAGATGAACTGGGAGAAGGACTGGAGCAGGTCAACAATATTGAACAATACTGAACTCTATGAGTGCAGAGAAACTGGATGATTTTAGACCCAGACTTTCATTCTCCAGCAGTTTTAATAGGTCGCTGAGAAAAGTATCAGAGCAGAGGTGGACCAGCGTTCACTCTGGGCTCCAGATACACTCCAGCCACTCTTCTCCACCCATTCCAACCGGCCTGCACTCTCTTCTTCACCTCTCTTCCACAATCACCGTTACTCTGAACTGTTGATCCCAAGTATTTAAACTCCTCCACCTTCACCTCCTCTACTCCCTCCATCCTGCCCCTCCACACCTCACTGAAGAACTCCACTCACACACTCACACCCGTTCACTGCGCTCCTCCAGTACCGGTTAATTCAGGGTGTTAAATTCAGGTTAGCTGCTGTGAGTGGGTTTATCTTTGCCTTTGTTCTGTATCTGCTGTCATGATCGCTGCGGTTTATGTTCTTGTTCTGCATTTAGTAAAGTTTTGAGAAAGGTGCTTCATAAATAAAACTCTTCTGAGAGTCTGAGCCTCTAAAAATCCCTCCATCATGATGGAAATGTTTCCTGACTGGTCCAGAACTGTTTCCAGCTTTAAATCTGAACCAGGCCTGCTGATCTGTTGGTTGAGAACTCCGAGCTCCACTTTGCTGGAGAGGTTGTAATAAAGTGATGTGCAGGTTCATCAGAGCTGCCAGCAGTCAGTCCAGCGTGGGGTTAATCTGAATTTCCTCTTTTTCAAGGCCGCTCGCTTCACTGCTTGACTGAATAACGGGGACTTCTTCATGTGAGTCGAGGTGTCTGAGTTTTGGTCCTTCAATAGGATTAATAAATAAGAATTATTTCCTTTTTTAATAAAATAAGGGCTAAAATGCACAGGTTTAGGGGCCTGTTTTTACTATGAAGATTTATTAAATATAGGATCAGATAATTTTAGTATAAAATATTAAAGAATATTTACATACAGTACATACTGTGATGTTCTGGAAGTGAGTCAGGTGGTTAAAAGAGGAACCTGAGCAGCTCCTGATGTGTGATTGGCCAAGAACTCAGAAGAGGGGCATTCTCATTGGTCATAAGAAACCCCCCGAAAAACAAGAAAGCAGCACTGCTATTTTCACAGAGAAAGAGGAAGACTGATATTACTTGCTGTTTGTTGGATTAAAAACTTTGTTTCTCTTCTGTCTGTTCTCAGAGAGACCCTGAAGCTCAGGGTCATGACGTTGCTGGTTCTTCTGGTCGTGGGTTTTCAGCTCGTTAAAGCAGGTCAGTTCCATCATCCTCATCATCAATACCAGATACGGATTCTGCTTCCAGCACATTTGCTTTCACGCTTATTCACACCCAACACGTGTGCACTCTTTTACACCCACACACTCGGCACAGGGCTCCTCACTGGCAGAACGATGAATTCTTTATTTCTGTTTGCTGTTTTGGTGAAGCAGTTTTCAGTTTTCAGTTTTCAACTTCAAAGAAGGAAAATGTGCATCATTCTGTTTTTATTACTTCCAAAAATAAACATACTCATCTCACAGCGAGAAGGTCCTGGGTTCCATCCCCAGGTGGGACAGTCCAGGTCCTTTCTGTGTGGAGTGGACACGTTCTCCTCGTTTCTGTGTGTGTTTCCTCCAGGAGCTCAATGTTCCTCAATGTCCAAAGAGCAGGTGGACAGGAGGACTGGAGATGCTAAAACACACACACACACACACACACACACACACACACACACACACACACACACACACACACACACTCTATAATATAATGATCTATATTAAATATGAACAAAGCAGAACACTCTTGCTAGTGTTGATTTAGTGACACTCTTACATGGTGTTCTTTCTTTGTCCCATACTGAACATACACACCCTACAGTACTTCATCACGACTGTCACACCAGGAATAAACTTCCCACAATTCACTGCAGTGGGCATGATAGACGGTGAGCAGTTTGGGTCCTATGACAGTAACATCAGGAAAGCAACTCCAAACTCTGACTGGATGAAGAAATTGGATCCAGATTATGTGAACACTCAGACACAGCGTGGAGAGGATGGTCAGGAGGTCTTCAGAATGATTATGGACAGCATCCTGGAGATATTCAACCACACTAAAGGTGAGCCTGAACACACTGGGAGCTTTAACACTGAACACCAGGGTCCTGAGCTGTCAGCACCGTTTGCAGCACCAAAACCAAGCTCAGTTGATACTAATCTTCCCCCTGGTCCATTACAACACCAGCACCAGGCTGAACCGCTGATACTGGGTAGGATGGATCCATGCTTTCATGTTGCTGACACCAGTTTCTCAGCTGACCATCTGAATGTCAGAAATCAAGACAATGTTCTTGTTGCCTTTCTATCCACTCAGACCAGTCTGCCCATTATCCTCTAAACTATGGTATCAACAAGACTTTTTGCCCAGAGAATTGCTGCTCACTGGATATGGTCTCTCTTTAATTCTCTGACAACTTCAGAGATGGCTGAGCACGAACGTACCCATCAGATCAGCCTGTCTGGCACCAACAACCGTGTCACATTCAGAGTCACTGAACTCTGCTCTCTGCTTCCTGATGCTCTTTATCAGCTTTACCAAACTTGATCAGGTCTCTAAACAGCTTATTCATGTGTAAATGCATTGAGCTGCTGTTATTTGATTGGCTGAATAAGTATTTGTGTTAACGAGCAGTTGAACAGGTGAAGCTTATAAAGTGACCCGTAAATCTGTAGAGTTTCACTAAATAAGTGAATGTAAGAGAGAATTAGAATAACAGGAAGCTGCAACACACGTAGTTCTTATGGAGTCTCTGCACACACACACACAAACACACACACACACACACACACACACACACACACACACACACACACACACACACACACACACACACAGGAACTCGATTAGAAAGAGATGTTGCAGAGTAGTGACCATTCTTTTGTCCACTGATTGGATCTGAATTTACATTATTATGGCTTTGTTGTGTGTGTGTGTGTGTGTGTGTGTGTGTGTGTGTGTGTGTGTGTGTGTTTCTGCAGGAGTTCACATACTGCAGGCGATGTACGGCTGTGAGCTGGATGGTGATGTGTTCAGGAAACTATTCGTGCGGTACGGTTATGATGGAGAAGATTTCAGCAGTCTGGATCTGAACACTCTCACCTGGACTGCAGCTCAACCTCAAGCTGTTCATATAAAACACAAGTGGTTGGCTGTTCTAAAGGAAGATCCAGCTATCTCCTGGAAGAAGTACCTGGAGAGCGATTGTATGTTCTGGATAAAGAAGTCTGTGGTTAATGGCAAAGACACTCTGGAGAGAAAAGGTGTGATCTGATCTCTCACTCTGTCCACAGTTACGTTGCTCACTGCACATTTAAGCATAAACTACCTCAGTGAACACTTTTAATACATATATTCAAATCTTCTGCTGATCACAGAAGCCTTTCTGAACTGAAGTCTCTCTGTCTCTCTCTCTCTCTCTCTCTCTCTCTCTCTCTCTCTCTCTCTCTCTCCAGTCCCTCCTGAGATGTCTCTCTTCCAGAAGGACTCTTCTTCTCCAGTGGTGTGTCACACTACAGGTTTCTTCCCCAGAGAAGTGAAGATCTCCTGGAAGAAGCACGGAGAGGATCTGCATGATGACGTGGAGCTCAAAGAGACTCTACCCAACCAGGATGGGACCTTCCAGAAGAGAAGTGTTCTGAGAGTCTCACCTGAGGATCTGCAGAAGAATGAGTTCACCTGTGTGATTCAGCACAGCAGTCTGGAGAAGAACATGGAGCTACAGGTGTCTGAGCGAAGAGTCCTGTCAGGTAGGAGGTTTGAATGTACATCAAACACTGCATGTCTGGTGACGATGTACATCTACAGTGATGTATCTCTGGTGCTTCAGGTGGAGGATCATTTGGTCTCATCATTGTTGCAGTCGTGGTTGTTCTTCTGCTCGTCCTCATTGTCTGTGTTGGGTTTTTTATTTGGAAGAAAAAAAGTGGTAAGTGTGAAATGACTCCAACATCATCTTTGGGGAAACATTAGTTTATTTCTGATATTTCTTCATTATGTTGTACCGACAACTAAGATGATTTTAAAATAATAATTTGCAGGGATTAAAGTCTTCAAGTTGGATTATATAAAAGCCCTGTTTAAGAAGAGTGAGGAGAGAGGAGTGTTACAGGAACAAGCGATTATGTTATGGATGATTGGCCACTAATGCAAGAGTGGAATAATATTCTCTTCAGCATTATTTCATTTCAATTATTCTTCTTATGAATTTCCATGTTTGATTATTTACTATTTTCTTGGCGTGGAGCCAGGTGCCTACAAGACTAGACCTTCTCATCTTGATTACTCCTTCTTCTTCTTCATCTTCTTCATCTTCTTCTTTTTCTTCTTCTTTATGGGTCGCAATAACAGATCATTTTTTCCATTTCTTCCTGTATTTTGCATCTTCCTCCAACTCTGAATTTTTGATCTCCAGTATTTAAACTCCTCCACCTTCACCTCCTCTACTCCCTCCATCCTAACCACTCCACTTTCCTCCCTTTCGTTTACTGTAACACTATTTTCGGATCTACCATCTAGAACAGGAACCAGACTCCAGTACATACAGAACCCTGCAGCTCATGTTCTCATCTTCTCCACAAAATCTGAACACATCACTCCCATTCTCCACAAACTTCACTGCCCAAATCGTATCGGCTTCATTAAAAATGCTCCTCACGTTTAAAGCTCTTGGTGGATCTGCTCCTCCACACCTCACCGAATTACTCCACTCACACACTCGCACCCGTTCACCCATTTTTGTTGTTTATTCCAGTTTATTGTGGATCTGTGGAATTATGAACTTGTTCTTTTTTTTTACAGCTTTGGGGGATTCGGCATCCAGCAACTCCTAAAGGTCAGCAACCTTTTTAAACCGAGAGGTACTTTAAGCTGCTAAGAAATACGAAGAGGCTACTCATTTGATAAAAACATCCTAATGATAATAATGATAAATATTATTATTGTGAAAGACTGTCTGATCACGTTACAGTTAATGATCCGTCTAATTTAAACACATATTTATGTCCATTCATCTCAACATGGTTTAGCTTTTAAGAGTCAAGTTCTCTTTGCTATTGTTGACTACAGGGACAGTCCCCCTGGAGCAGGGTTGACTACAGGGATGGTCCCCATGGAGCAGGGTTGACTACAGGGACGGTCCCCCTGGAGCAGGGTTGACTAAAGGGACGGTCACCCTGGAGCAGGGCTGACTACAGGGACGGTCGCCCTGGAGCAGGGTTGACTACAGGGACGGTCACCCTGGAGCAGGGATTGACTTCTACAGGGGCGGTAAGCCTGGAGGCAGAAGGGTTAACTACAGGGACAGTCCCCCTGGAGCAGGATGACTACAGGGACAGTCCCCTGGAGCAGGTTGTTTCTGGGGACAGTTGCTGGGGCAGAGAGATTGACTACAGAAACGGTCCCCCTGGAGCAGGGTTAAATACAGGGACAGTCGCCCTAGAGCAGAGTTGACTACAGGGACGGTTGCCCTGGAGCAGGGTTGACTACGGCGACAGTCGCCCTGGAGCAGGGTGCGACTTCAGGGACAGTCCCCTGGGCAAGTTGACTACAGGGGCAGAGAGTCACCCCCTGGAGCAAGAAAAAGGGTTAACAACGGGACAGTCACACAGGGCAGGAGTTAACAACGAAGGACAGTCACCTGGTGGGGTTAACAACAGGAACAGTCTCCTGGGCAGGTTTGAATACGGGGCAGTCGCCCTGGGCAGGGTTGACTAAAGGGACAGTCACTCCTGAAGCAGGGTTGAATACAGGAGTCGCCCTGGGCAGGGTTGACTGCAAGGACAGTCCTCCTGGGCAGGGACAGCTACGAGGACAGTCCCCTGGAGCAGGGAGTTGCTGTAGGGACAGTCCTCCTGGGCAGGGTTGACTTCTGGGGACAGTCCCTGGAGCAGGAGTTAACAACAGGAGACAGTCCTCCTGAAGCAGGGTTGAACCTGGGGAGTACAGCCCTGGGCAGGGTTGGCTCTAGGGACAGTGGCGGCCCTGGGCAGGGTTGAGAGCCACAGGGAGTGGCCTGGAGGCAGGGTTGACTGCAAGGACGGTCACTCCTGGAGCAGGGTTGACTACTGAGACCAGTCCCCTGGAGCAGGGTTAACAGCCCAGGGACAGTCACTCCTGGAGCAGGGTTGACTGAGGACAGTCCTCTGGAGCAGGGTTGAATACAGGGACAGTCGCCCTGGAGCAGGGTTGACTACAGGGACAGTCGCCCTGGAGCAGGGTTGAATACAGGGACAGTCGCCCTGGAGCAGGGTTGAATACAGGGAGTCGCCCTGGAGCAGGGTTGACTACAGAGGACAGTCCTCCTGGAGCAGGGTTGACTACAGGGACAGTCCCCCTGGAGCAGGGTTAACAACAGGGACAGTCCTCCTGGAGCAGGGTTGACTACAGGACAGTCGCCCTGGAGCAGGGTTAACAACAGGGACAGTCCTCCTGGAGCAGGGTTGAATACAGGGACAGTTGCCCCATAGGTGGGGTTGTGCAGGGACGATCGCCCTGGAGCAGGGTTGACTACAGGGACAGTAACCCTAGAGCAGGATTGACTAGTGGGACGGTCCTCCTGGAGCAGGGTTGATTACAGGGACAGACGCCCTGGAGCAGGGATGACTAAAGGGACAGTCACCCTGGGTAGGGTTGACTAAGGGACAGTCCTGGGCCCAGGGTTAACTAGAGGACAGTCCTCCTGGAGCAGGGTTGAATACAGGGACAGTCGCCCTGGAGCAGGGTTGACTACAGGGACAGTCACCCTGGAGCAGGGTTAACAACAGGGACAGTCCTCCTGGAGCAGGGTTGACTACAGGAACAGTCCTCCTGGAGCAGGGTTGACTACAGGGACGGTAACCCTGGAGCAGGGTTGACTACAGGGACGGTCGCCCTGGAGCAGGATGACTACAGGGACGGTCACCCTGGAGTAGGGTTGACTACAGGGACAGTCCCCCTGGAGCAGGATGACTACAGGGACGGTCGCCCTGGAGCAGGGATGACTACAGGGACGGTCACCCTGGAGTAGGGTTGACTACAGGGACAGTCCCCCTGGAGCAGGATGACTACAGGGATGGTCGCCCTGGAGCAGGATGACTACAGGGACGGTCCTCCTGGTGAGTTGGCTTCTGGGGACAGTCCCCTGGAGCAGAGGAGGTTAAATACGAGACAGTGGCCTGGAGCAGGGTTGACTACAGGGACAGTCGCCCTGGAGCAGGATGACTACAGGGACGGTCGCCCTGGAGCAGGGTTGACTACAGGGACAGTAACCCTGGGCATGAGATGACTACGGAGGTCGCCTGGAGCAGGAGTTATTCAGGGACAGTCCCCTGGGCAGTTGACTACAGGGGGCGGTCCCCTGGGTAGGGTTGACTACAGGGACGATCCTCTGGGCATCTTAGGTTCAGGGTGCGCTCCAGGAACCGTGATGGTAGAGCTGGAGGTGGGATTTGAACCTGCGACCTCTTGGCGAGCTGTCAGCCACTAGACCATCAGCACCCCTGAAGACATGAAAGCACATCTGCAGCACTTTCTTCCAAATCACCTGATACTCCTGTTCACATTATTGCTTCAGTAACATCTTCAATCATGTCCCATTTGTATTAAAGCTCCTACCTCTGTACCATTTTGATCAAATCTTGAACTTCGGTCCCCACATGTTTCCTAGTTATCTATTCATATGTAGATAGATAAACTTCTGCTTGATTAAATAAATACTCAAGTCATGGTTTAGGTATTTGAATGATGTCCCTGTACTTGTCTCAGCAGAAAGTGCGTGGAAGCTTTTTCTCAGTCAGGTCAAGTTCAAGGTCAGGTTAAATGCACATAAAACATTTTTGTTTTGCGTTATATAAATGTTTGAAGCGGTCATCCAATTAAATATCAGTTTGAGATGGAGCTACAGAGTGAGCAGTGCTATTTCTACAACACGCCCTGCGGGTGACCAGGCATCCTCTGAACACAGTGAGGCAGACCTCAGACCTGCTGAAGGAGGAAGCTGTGGAACTGCATCAAGTTAACTTCAGCTCAGCTCTGATCATCAAACACGAGACTGAGTCAACAGTGAAGATGTTTCTTTCTTTCCCAAACAGGAAGGATTTCCAGCAGTCTGTTATCTAACTGGTTTGACAGCATGTTCAGGGAGACTGGTGTGCAGGATTTAAAGAGCATGGATTGTTCACAGAAGATCCAAACTACATGCATCGTTACAATCCATTTTCAAAGATGGTAAAGACAGCATCTGTGTTTAATAAAAGAACTGAAATATATTTATATAAATATCAAGGGTTGAGTATTTGTTCCCAAACTCTTCATTGAAAAAATGTCATCAGTGATGATCCTGTATGATCACAGGTTTGCAGATGGAAAGATTGGTTTTCAACGAACGTGTTTGCAGTCAGTACAGACACGCCTGAGTCCAGATCCTCCTTCTTTTAGTTTAGAACTGGGCTAAAACCCAGTCTAAGTCAACAGTGACTCCAAATTACAACGTCCAGATTCTGCAACTGAATAAAGGCTGAAAGCAGTCTATGAGAAGAGATGAAGATGTGCTGGTGAGTTGTTTCCGCATGATTTGAGCTGTTTGGGGGAATAGTGAGCTTCAGTCAATAGACCTGACTGTGAGATTGCAGTTTTTGACTTTTCAAACGATGTGAAAAGTAAACTGAGGTTGATCTTAATCTTAACTTAATCACTTAATCATGAAATAAAATAAAATTCTGATGACAGAAATGTTTCCTGTCTGAGTCAGAACTGTTTCAGCTTTATAATCAGACTAGGCCTGCTGAGTCTGTTAATTTGAGATTGAATAAATATATAATAATATAATTTTAGTATCATATAATTGTTTAGTACACATTACATATAAAATCACTGGTTACTGAACCGTTTCTAGTTTAATCATGTGATGATGTTTTCCTAAGTGTCAGGTGGTTAAAGAGGGCAGGCAGCTGATGAAGTGCTGACCTTCAAACTTTCCATTTCACAACCTTCAGTGCTTCTCTCCTGTGACTCCTGATTTGTCCAGAGGTGATTGATTAGTCATAAGTCCTTCCGTAAATAGGAAGCAGTAATGCAGTTTTCACAGATGAAGAGGAAGGTGGACAGTACTTGCTGCTTGTTGGATTAAAGACTTTGTATCTCTTCTTTCTGTTCTCAGAGATGAAGCCCAGGGTTTAATTTACTTTGGTTCTTCTGGTCATCAGTCTTCAGCTTGTTAAAGCAGGTCAGTTCCATCATCCTCATCATCATCGGTGGAGTTCCTACAGTTCACACAGGCACATAGTCTGCTTCCAGCACATTTACTTCCACAAACTTCTCCACACAGGCTGGGAGGGTAGAAGAATGTGTGGGTTTAATATTAATGTAGAAGCAGCAGAGGGGGTTCTCACCGGGAGCCAGCAGGCGGACCTGGGTCACTTGAGGATATTAGAGGACACAGGCCTCTCCTTTCTCTAGTCTTGTGCTTAGTCTGAGTTACAAACCCTGATGAAGCTGTAAACTGTGTTGGTCTGTCTCCATCACCCAGTGTAAGTTTATAATGACCCAAACGCCTCTACAGCCAGAACCTCTCTACTTTTCTGTTGAGGAACCTTTAGTTGCCTGGATCGTGAGATGGTCGTGTCCATTAATTTGGTTGCTGTTGCAACTGCTGTGTCTGGTAATTAGACATTTCTGTGTTTAACGGCCAGTTTATGATTAGAGCGTATCTTCTTTCTCCTTGTTTTTAATGGTGATAAAACCGCATTTCTGCTTTAAATAAAACAATTAAGAGCAATATATTATTAATCAATATAGAAAAGCACATTTTTAGGAGTTATACAATCATAAAAGCACAATATTTTATTATGAAAGTCTAGTAAGTGAAAAAAGTGAAAGTGACAACACTTGTCATTGCGAGGTCACAGCACAGCAAGCGTGAACCACAACGAAATTGGACCTCTGCTTTTAACCCATGCACACAAACACCGTGCAGCAGTGGGTAGCCATTGAAAGCGCCCAGGGAGCAGTGACGGGGACGGTACCTTGCTCAGGGGTACATCAGGGCAACCTACTTGTGAGGGAATCGCACCCACAATCTTCTGATGTGGGGTGACTCCCTAACCACTAGGACACCGCTGCCCCAATAATAGAATAACACACTATTGTGAAATAAAACACACTAGTGTGTTATTCTATTATTAAATAATCATGTGTGTTGGACTGTTATAATATGAAATATGTCCTTCTATACAATTATAATATAGCATAATATTATATTATTTTATTATTATATATTAATAAAATAGTTGTCAGTACTGAACTTTTGTTTTTATGAAATTTTTATGTTCTTGCTTTTTTTATTTCCAGACTCACACTCTCTGCAGTACTTCATCGCTACAGTCACATCAGAAATAAACTTCCCACAATACACTGCGGTGGGTTTGGTGGATGGAGAGCAGATTAACTACTACGACAGTAAGATCAGGATTGCCATTCCAAAAGCAGAGTGGATGAACCAGGATGAAGATTACCTGAACACACAGACACAACATGGACAGCAATGCCAGGAGAGCTCCAGACTCAGTGTGGACAGTGTAATGAAGCACTTCAACCACACTGAAGGTGAGCCTGAACACACTGGGAGCTTTAACACTGAACACTGTTCATAGCAGGGTCCTGAGTACTGAACACCACCAACACAGCTCACACAGCACAGATCTTCATCCTCCCTCATCAGAGCACTGATCTTCATCCTCCCTCATCAGAGCAATGATCTTCATCCTCCCTCATCAGAGCACTGATCTTCATCCTCCCTCATCAGAGCACTGATCTTCATCCTCCCTCATCAGAGCACTGATCCTCATGTTCCCTCATCAGTGAACTGATCCTCATGTTCCCTCATCAGTGAACTGATCCTCATGTTCTCTGGAAGAAACTTGGGACTCCTCACTGATCCTGGAGTTTAAAACCAAACTAACTTTTTTACTGTTAGTATACCCAGGGGGGTTGGGTAGCCGGTTGACCTTGGATCCTCTGAGGTTTTTTTTCTCCACATAGTGGAGTTTTTGGTTCCTCTCCTTCGTAGTCGTCCGGCTTTAACATCTATTACTGTAACATGTTCCATCATCTACTATCAGTGTAAAGTGCCTTGGGGCAACTGTGTTGTAAAAGACACTATACAAGAATAAATTGAATTGAATTGAGTTGAATTGAATGTTCCCTCATCAGTGAACTGATCCTCTTGTTCCCTCATCAGTGAACTGATCCTCATGTTCCCTCATCAGTGCACTAATCCTCATGTTCCCTCATCAGTGCACTGATCCTCATGTTCCCTCATCAGTGAACTGATCCACATGTTCCCTCATCAGTGCACTGATCCTAATGTTCCCTCATCAGTGAACTGATCCTCATGTTCCCTCATCAGTGAACTGATCCTCATGTTCCCTCATCAGTGCACTGATCCTCATGTTCCCTCATCAGTGAACTGATCCTCTTGTTCCCTCATCAGTGCACTGATCCTCTTGGTCCCTCATCAGTGCACTGTTCCTCGTTAGCTCCATGACCTAGACTTCCTCCTCTTCTTCAAAACTTAATGAAACCTTTAAACACCATTGGAGTCTCAGCACCACATGGTTTACAGCTCTCTGCTTTAACATCATAATCAGCTGCTTCATGAGCCTGAGTGTGAGTGAGATTATTTGATGATTAGATAGAGGAGAGTGTTTGATTTGTTCCAGTAGAGCTAACATCAGTTTGAGCTTTCTTGAGCTGGTGGGCTGAAGACTGACACGGACAGAACATTAAATCCTTCCACAGTAATCTAGACATGACTTCAGCTCTGTCAGTTCACTTCATCATGTTTTACAGTCTGTGTGTCCCATCAGTGTCCAAAGCCCCCTCAAACGTCTCTTCATCTCCCACACAAAGTGTAAAACCTTTCTCTTTTTAGTGAAACCCTTTTCTGATTCCCACAAATGGTAACTTCACAGCCGTTATACATTATTAATACGCTGTAAATCACTTGGAGTCAGTTTCCTGTTAGAAAGAGTAAATTCTGCTTTTGAAGAAAGGATCCCTTTAAATCATTAAATATTGAACCAGGATGGATGGAACATGTATAGAAAGAGAAAGAGAACGTTCAGTAGTGACCATTCTTCCACCAATATTAGACTCAGGCTAAGTGCTAAGCAATACATGACCTGGCATACTGGCACATTTGATTAAAAGCAGTTGTACCTTGTGCTCCATTTAATTCTCATTCAGTGTGAATGTCATTGTTTTAGTGATACCTGGTGCTCCATGTGATCAAAACATACCATTAGAGCTGACCCTGTATTACGATGGCAGCGTGTGTGTGTGTCTGTGTGTGTGTGTGTGTGTGGGTGTGCAGGAGTTCACACATGGCAGCTGATGTATGGCTGTGAGTTGGATGATGATGGAACTGAGAGAGGAATCATGCAGTTTGGTTATGATGGAGAAGATTTCCTCAGTCTGGATCTGAACACTCTCACCTGGACTGCAGCTCAACCTCAAGCTGTTCCTACCAAACACAAGTGGGAGGTTACTGAAGGTGGTGCTCGTGCTAACTACTGGAAGAACCTGCTGGAGAAGGAGTGTTCGACCTGGTTAAAGAAGTTTGTGATGCATGGCAGAGACCTTCTGGAGAGACAAGGTGAAGTGTGATCTGATCTCTTACTGTAACTGCAGCTTCTGCTCAAACACGCACACACACACACACACACACACACACACACACACACACACACACACAC
>JABMDN010021363.1:0-11618 GCA_017165825.1 Hepsetus odoe
CAGTAATTCAAAACCTCCTTGAGTCCATCATGCCACACTATGTTGTCCTGGTAGAGCACAAGCTGCTGCTTAGCTGGAAGAGAGGAGTCAAAGCGACCGACTGTGACAAACTGCATCGACTGGCCCTCCGTCCCCTTTTGCCAGTTTACAACATCGTATGACCCCACAGGGCCTCCAAACTTATCAAAATACACAGTGTCTCCAAACATATTGGTGTAGTTCACCCGCTTCAGGTACTCGATCACCTAAAACACAGGACAACACAGCCATGAGCAGAAACTGGAAAAACACTGTGTGTGTTTTGAATAAAGGTTTACTTGATGCTCTTTTTCCAGTCTTAGAGAAAAGGATTCTTCATAAAGTTGTGTTCTACCTGCCAGGGCTGCAGGTTGTAGATATCTGGACATTGCTGCTGCTTTTCAGTGTTGCTCTCCTCCTTGTGGCACATGAGCAGGTTGTGCAGGGCGTGTGCTACAGCATACAAGGCCTTCTGTAGGTTATAGGTCACTCTGAGCTGGGACACATCATTGTAGATAGTCTCAGTGTCCTGGATCTTCTCCTGCCCGGTACAGGTGCGGTTGTAATGGACAAATTCAGCCACAGAGTTGACAACGGTGTTGGTATCAAAGGAGCACTGAAACAGCATTTCCCAGAATTCCCTTGCTGTGGGGTTGTACGGCTCAGCCAAAGGCTGCAGGCGGTGGAGGAACGCTTTGAGGCCAGGGATTTCAGCCCGGCGGATGGCAAAGCCAACGGTGCCGCTGAGACTGGGATAGTTGTTGGATATAAGGGTGGATGTTACCCAGGCTTCACTGGCCACCCACTGCTTGCCTGTCACTTTTTGCCTCCCCATCTCATTCAGCAGGGGCTGGATGTCCTCCTCCGTGATGAAAGCCACCAGCACATGGACAGTGGAGTCTCGGATAGTCTTCACGATGTCCTGGATCTGCTGCTGAGTAGGCAGCTTGGGAATGATGATCCGAAAGGCCACACACACGCCCAGGCGGGTCACCTCAGCAGTGAACATTTCCATGGCTGTTCGACCATAAGCATCATCGCCACCGACTGCGCCCACCCATGTCCACCCAAACTGCTTCACAAAGTGGGCGACCGCATAAGCCTGATGTGAGTCGCTTGGGATCGTACGGAAGAAAAAGGGGAACTGCCGCTTGTCATCCAAGCAAGCACAAGAGGCAAAGTGACTAACCTGGGAATTTAGATGGAGAGAGGGAGAGAAAGGGCGGATAAAAAAGTGGAGAATGTGCCCTGATTCATCAAAAGCATTTCTCCCCATCTTTTATGAGTAATTGATATTTTTACATTTATCTAAGTTTCAGAGATACAACATTTTCCTTTTTCATCAGAGACAGAACAAAAAAAGGATGACTGGGACTGGGAGAGAGAGACAGAGAGAGAGAGAATGGAAACAACTGTGTTTTAGTGGCCATTTCTGGGTCTCACCAGTGGGACGCTGAACAGATTGAGCAGTCTGGAGATGGTCATAGACAGGCCTGACCCCGAGTCCCCGATGATCAGAGGGATGGTGGGGGAGGAACATGCTCCTGAGCTGTTCCTCTTCAGGGGCTGAGAGACCACAGACAAGGCGGTTCTCATGGACAGAGCCTCCATCCAGCACGTGTCATAGAGTCTGTAGCCCAGCGTGATGTTGGGCAGCAGGTTAGGGTCCCTGTTGATCTCCTCTATGAAGAAGATCATGGCCTGAGACCAGCGCAATGCACGCAGATTTAACCTGAAGAAAGAGATGAAAGAGCAGAGATCAGAGAACTTGCATCAAAAAATAAGAGTGGCTGAAAATATGTTCCCCTAACTGGAGGAGATTTTACAGTTGATCATATTTCAGAACAGGTTGGACAAATCTCCATCCATCCATCGTCAGAGCCAATTATTATACAGGCAGACATCACACACACACACACACACACACACACACACTTTGCATCTCCAGACCACTTGATATGTGCGTGTGTGTCTTTGGACTGTGGGAGGAAATCATTAAATGGAGAACAAACTCCACACAGAAAGCTGGAAATCAAACCTACAAGCTTGTGACTTGTCAATAAAAGCCTCCCGTAATAAATATAATATTTAATCATAAAACACAATACTTCTCTGCTCATTACAACTTAATGCATTTGCGATGTTTCAGCCACAGTTTGCAGGCTGCCAAAAATCAGTCCAGCTTTTCAGGACTAATTCTAAACCTGCCTTTTTTAAATCTAATGAGTTGCTCAGTTCTCTCAAAGAGACAAGATGACCATAACATACTGACAGGTCTGATTTCAGTTATCACAGTAACAATAAAAAAAACAACAAAATAATCACATTCCTCAGCCTTACACACTAGGCTTAGTTTTGGATCATGTTACTTGTCCAATAGGAATTCTTCGATTGAGAGCAATACTTTAGATACTAAACGAACAAAGTGCATTTGAGCATTTTATCTCCAAATAGCCTGAATGCACATTTCCATAATGGATCAGGTACTGTTACAAAACCCCATCACTTCAAAGCCAGTGAACAGAAAGGAGGCTTTAATCAGCTCCTCACAAGAAGGGTGTTTTTTGTTTTTTTTTCCCCAGCACGTTATGTCAGGAGCACACGGTCTTTACCCCCTGCATCTCCTCCCGCCTGGTGCGCTCATGAAGCTCAGCTCCTGCTCCACACCTTGAATGTGGATGGGAAACATTCCAGCCAGAATCACCTGGCCCTCCTTCTGGACCACCGGGAAGTCCAGCTCCTGCCAGCGCTCACAGATCACCTCAGGGGCACCGTGTGCAGAGCAGAGGAGCAGCAAGGTCGCGACCTGGAGGAGCAGCATATCCTGACTGTCGAGGCACATCATTGGCCCGACTGGCGTTTAGCATGCAGAGCAGCAATGACTGGAGATTTTTATAGAGTCAGATTAACGAAAAGCTCCTCTGTAGGGAAATTAAAGGAGGAGGAATACACAGAAACAATGGCAGGCATGAGCTTGTTCATGCACTCACACACACACACACACACACACACACACACACCTCTGACAGGGCCAAATCACCTCAAAGAACTCATATTTAAGTGTCTGTAGGCATATTGTAAAGGAGTAATACCCAGGTGTCCACATATTTATGGCCGAATAGGCCAATTGACTCTAGAATGATAAAATTATTTCATCAAACAAACCCTGGCCAGATGTGTGGCTTCAGGGTAAAGGCTCAGTACAGCTGTATGGTCCGTCTGTGTTAAATTTCAGTTTGAGTGACCCAGTCCTCTGCACGCTGTCAGTTGAAATATTTATCCCCACATGTATCACATTTGTATTTGCCTATTGCCTTCAGCAACCATAAGGTGAGCCATGCTTGCTAAGGTTTCCTTGCCAGTCAGGGAAATTTAACGCATTTCGATTTCATCGGTGTGGCGAGAACAGGGAGATAACCAGCCTAAGGGCTTTTAGCCTGTTTGCACAGAGTATATGTTACCGCAAAGCATCTACTGCTGTCACAAGCCTTCAGCAACACCTTTTCTCATAATAAAATCCTTTATTTATCATTCTGAAATTACACAATGAGCTTTTCAGAACGCTTGCAGTAACGAAAGCCAAGAACACATCTACCACAGCCTGTCCCTGAGCAGCCACAGTCATTAACGGAAATAATAACGCGTTGGAAAATGCATTAAAGACAAGATTTACAAGACAAGTGGACAGACAAGTGGACTGTGTTAAGAATAAAACTTTGAATAGGGGTGTCATAGCCAAAGATGATATAAGAACCTGTGATGGACATCTTTCGGGACAGGCTCCTGTTCCCCTGTGACCCTAGTTAGGATAAGAGGTTCTCAAAATGCCATCTTTAATCCGGTTGTGACCTACTGAAGGAAGAATGTTGGGTCGCCATGAAAATGTCTGAATTCAACACCAAGTTTTTGCCTGTTTATCTCTCTCCACATGATCCAAGAGATCCCCAACTCCTCCCTCTGAGAATGTATACAAAAGAAATAGGAATATCAGCTTTGGTCAGTTGGAGTGGAGTGAGTGGACGGAGGCCAAAGCATGTGTTTACATACTATATGCAGAACGTGAGTTTCTAATCATCCCAGGCTTTCAATTAAAGGTCTCCAAGCTTCTTTACATTTACGGCATTTAGCAGATGCTCTTATCCAGAGCGACTTTCATGTCCTAATTACAGGGACAGTCCCCCTGGAGCAACTCGGGGTTAAGAGTCTTGCTCAGGGACCCAGTGGTGGTAGTACCAGAGGTGGGATTTGAACCTGGGAGTTTGAATCTTGAGGCCTGGGGCCATAGGCAAGTACCCTACCACTAGACCACCACCCTTTAGGAGAAAAGAGGGCATTGGACAAAGTCTGACAGTGGCATCAAATGCCATGGTCTGTGGAAGAGAAAATGATCGAAAGTCTGTGCCAACAGTGGACACTTGATGTAACTGGCAGTTGCAGCAACCTGTGGTTGTGCTCAGATGTGAAGTTACAATGCAGGGAGTTCATCTAGTCACACTCTTCTCAACAGCACCACTGAGTGGTCAGAGTGCAGAGGTGCAGGTTTGCATGAAATTAGACGTTTCTGGGGCTTTCAGTGATCAGTGGCATGAGGCCTAAAACATTTTTATTGGAGCACAGGGAAATAAGGAACGTACATTTTCAATAAGTGACTTGTTCTTGAGTTAATAAGACATTTTCGAAAAGGAACAACGTGCATGAACAACAGGCGTGGTATTACAACATTTCTCTCCAGTCTTAAATTCAGAAAAAATTAATTTGATGAGAAATATCTGTATAACTTGTGCTCATGACAATATGTTTGCATTATGGTACAACTTACAGATCTGAATTAAATACTGGAAAGTTTTTAAATTAAACATAGATTTAAAATCTCCAAGAATTTGGTTTGATGTTAAAATTTATTTTGTGTGATGAATTTGCCCATGAGGTGTTTTGTTGTGTTCAGTGCAGGTAAAAGTCTGCACACAACTAGTCATGTGATTTTTTTTTTTACTTTTAAAGAAAGCTTTTCACTTTAATATAAGACATGGTGAACAGAAAGCATGAACAATATGCTTTTTTTAATGAGGTTCTATATATATATATGCGCTATTATTAAATAGTATGCAATAAAATGTGCCCTAACTTTTGCAAAGGGAACTTCTTTCCCCCAGTGTTAAATTCACCACATAAACAGTAAATTTGAGACAAGGCATCCAAACCTTTAAAGTTAAAAAGGATGCTGTTATTGGAAGATCTGAATTAAATACTGGAAAACTGTATTATTATTGTTTATGAATAAAAATAGGTTTTGGGATTAATGTTAAAATGTATTTTGTGTGATGGATTTGCTCATCATGTTCTTTTTTGTGTTCTTCTCTGGTCTGAGCAGGATGATGTAACACTTCGGAGCAAAGATACACAATAGCAGGCCGTAACTGGAGGCCAGGATGGCGAAGACCTCCACAGCCACGGTGTACTTCCCTGGAGAGCTGACGTATGCGGGCACAAAGGCGATCCACACGGCGCAGAAGAT
Source organism: Hepsetus odoe (assembly GCA_017165825.1). Lineage (NCBI taxonomy): Eukaryota > Metazoa > Chordata > Actinopteri > Characiformes > Hepsetidae > Hepsetus > Hepsetus odoe. The sequence continues at coordinate 5,534 of JABMDN010021363.1, forward strand.
CAACATGCTGAAGGTGATGAATTTGGCCTCGTTGAAATTGTCTGGGAGCTTCCGGGCGAAGAAGGCCAGCAGGAAGCAGACGGCAGCCAGCAGGCCGATGTAGCCCAGCACCAGGGAGAACGCCAGCGTGGAGCCCATGTCACAGAGCAGGATGATGCGTGCTGACTCGCGGGTCATCAGTCTCCGAGGAGCAGGGGGTGCCAGGCCCAGCCACGCACCACAAATGCCTACTTGCACTGCAGTGCAAAGGAAGATCAAGGCCCGCAGCTGTGGAGGCCTGAACCACCTCATGCTATCGTTGCCTGGGAGAGTGGCCTTGAATGCCATCAACACCACCATGGTCTTTCCCAGGATGCACGAGAGGCAGAGGCAGAAGGCGATGCCAAAGGCAGTGTGGCGTAGCTGGCAGGACCAGGCAGTGGGCTGCCCGATAAAGGCCAGCGCACACAGAAAGCACAGCCACAGAGAGCTGAGGATGAGGAAGCTGAGCTCTGAGTTGTTGGCGCGCACCAGAGGCGTGTGGCGCTTGCAGGCGAAAACAAGAGCGATGGCGAGGGTGGTGCAGCAGCCCAGCAGGGCGATGGCCATCAGAGTAATGCCCATGGTGTCGCCATAGGAGAGGAAATCAACCAGCTTTGGGATGCAGGCGTCCCTCTTCTGATTGGACCAGAATTCAGGAGGACACGTCTCACACTCTACGGCATCTGACAGATCAAAATGCATAGAAATGTGTAGATAAATGATAAACATTATATTCATTTAACTACTGGCTAAACACACAGAATTAAACAAAAACATGAGTCTTTTAAGCCTTTTATTTCATTGTGTGACCCAATTTTGTGTATTGTACCTTTTTATCTGCAGTGTAGTTTATGATTCTGTGAGTTATATTGTGCAACTCAGTAAACACAGGCCTTGTGCCATCAAGACACTGACTAACCCCTCTAAAAATGTGATGAATGTCACTTCTTGAGAAAAAAAAAAGGGATCCTATCTGAAACAAACAAGCAAGGCTATAAGTAGACTTTCTGCCAGTAGAATGACAATGAACTCTTTAGATCAATGTAGTCTAATAATGATGCTGTCATGGGTGAGGTGTGCTTTGGGCAGGGTAGAGGGCGCTCTGTTCTGACTGAGCACACCTGAGCTCATGAAGGCACAGGTGTGCTTCATTGGGGCTGACTATTTAAGCCACGATGAGTCAGAACAGAGCGCTGCTCATTTGTTAGGCTAAGCCTACACAGTATGGTGGTTTTGGTATTCCGGGTAACTTGCTGTAGACTGCAGTTCCTTGGTTTATGTCAGAACTTCAGTCCTTTGATCTTGTTTTGTAAATATAGATAATAAAGTTATGTTCCGAACTCCCGGCTCAGCGTTGGCGTCCTCAACGCACCCTGCCACCGTTACAGAAATGAGCCGCCAGCGTGTGGATGTCGCGAGTCAGGAGTGCGATCACGAGCGGGTGTTGCAAACAAGTGCAGCCGTGATCAAGAAGACATTGGAGCTTATTGAAACCTGGGAGACGAGCGTGCCGGCGGGAATTGGAGGGTGAGGATTGGGTGTGACGGACGCCGGCAGCCACAGCCCAGGAGCTCCAGAAACGTCTGAAGCGGGAGACATCAGATATCCTGCTTGTCAGCCGCCTGGGGCCCAAGATCGGCGCGGACTGGTTCAACCTCCTGCTGCAGAGGCTGGCCACTCTAGCTGCGAACACACAGCGGTGCCTGGACGTGTTGAACCATATGTCTTTTTCCACTCCGGAAAGCAGGAGGATGGCAGAGCTTTCTCCCTACGTCCTTCAAAGCGGGACATTGATGTTGGACATGTCCTGCGCCGCTAATAGAGGAGTTACGATAAAGAATTCTCATTGCGCCGCTAATAGAGGAGTTACGGTAAACATGGCGCTCTGCGTAGCTCAACGTGAGAACACAGCGGTGAACACAGCCAGCGTGAATAACAGCGAAACATTGGAAGTAAACGCACCCTGCACCCTTAAACATGAGAGGAAGGCAAAGAAGGCAACCCGCAACAAGAGAAGTGAGGCAGTGGCAAACAAGGCCGTTCCTGACACAGAGAGCAGGAGGACGGCGGAGACCGCTTCCTGCATCGTGCAACCGGGGAGGTCAACCAAGAAGGCCCTTCACAGCAAGGAAAGAGGCATCAATGAGCCAACCCCCAAACCCAGCACCACTAACCCGTCTGCCGGGACGAAAGCAGAGAAGGAGCAGCTCCAGGTTAGTGGGAAGTTTAGAATGAAAGTTCGGGTGCAGATTCAAATTGAACATGAGGCTGCAGTAACCATTCAGGCACAGGTGAGGAAGCACTTAAACAGAAAGTACTACCTGAAGCTACTGTGGGCAACCAGGACTGTTCAGCGATATTACCGAGCTAATAAGATGATGAAGCAAGAAACGAAGTCTTTGAAGGAAAAAAAGATGGCTGCTGTTCTGCAAGCCACATTCTGAGGGATGAAGACCAGACAGACTCTGAAACAGAAGCAACAGGCTGCCACGGTGATACAATGTGCTTACAGGGCTCACTGTGCTCAGAGATATTTATGCATCAGATATGCTGCTGTTGCCATCCAGCTAAGGTATCATTCCACACTTGATGCCAGAAAGCAGAGGGAAGAATTCTTGAAATTCCGCTCTGCTGCAATGTTCCTGCAAGCCTGCTTCAGAGGTCAGAGGGTCAGAAGGGAGATGATCCTGCAACATCAGGCAGCTTCCCTGATTCAGGCTGCCTTCAGAAGACACAGGGAGGTAGTAAAGTACCAGGCCATAAGGGTGTCAGCCAAAATTCAAAGACATTATAGGTCCTACATTAAGGGTAAATTTGAACATGAGAAATTCCAGATGTTGAGAAGGTCTGCGACATGCATCCAGGCAGCTTTTAGAGGTTATTCTGTTCAAAAGAATGATGCTGCAAAGCACAAAGCTGCTACCATTATTCAGGCTGCAGTAAGAATGAACAAGCAAAGATTGGTTTTCAAGAAGCAGCGCTGGGCAGCAAGTCTTCTTCAGAGGAGGTTCAGAAGGTGGAAGCTTGGACATCAACAAAGGCAGAGGTATCAGCTGTTCAAACATGCTGCAATTTGCTTGCAAAAGTCATTTAGAGGAAAGCAGGCAAGGGATCTGGCCAAACGGATCAGAGCTGCAAGGACAATCCAATCTCACCTCGGAGGTGAACAAATCAGCTGCATGAATGTTCAGATCACTGAACAGGAGGAGTGGCTGACAGAGCCCTATCAGAAGCTGATGGAGAAAGAAGTCTCTATGCTACAGGTGCCTCGGTCACGAACGAAGGGTTGAAACACAAGGAAGGGATCACCTATCTGCTTCCTCAGCTGGAGAGGACCAAAGAACTCTTGTCCAGTTGCCAAAGGGAGATCAAAGCCATGGAAACAGAAAGAAAAGCTCTGGCTCAAGACAAAGGTGAGCTTCACGGAAAGAGCAGTAAATTCAGAAAGGAGGGAGAAGTCTCCAGAATAAAGTTGCAAGCTGTGCTGGTTGTCCAAAGAGAGAGGCTGGAGAGAACGGATGAACAGAGGGATCAAACTGTATGCCAGACAACGAGGAGAGTTAAGACTCCAACCATTCAGGAGAAGCTGGAAGCTAAAATAGCCACTATGGAAGAACAGCTGAATCAGACCAGAGCAGAGTGCAGGACCACAATGTTGCTCTGCAGGCTGAACTGAGAGAAGCCCGGAGTGAGGCCAGTAAACTCACCGAGCTGGAGAAGCAGGTCAGAGGTATGGAAGCAAAATTGGCGATCTTTGATTCTTGACTCACTCCACAGACACCAGTGCATGCTGGGACCCTGGTGGTTAACACCAGAGCGGAGCAGCTGAAGAACAGTCTGATGGAGAAGCAGGTAAAGATTCCAGAGGTTGAGCAGCTGCGTTATGACTCCTTACCTTCAGTTCACCCTCACAATTCAGCAGACTCAGAACAAGGTGGCTCGTGGAGGAGTCCATGTGAAACTTCTCGCAGTGGAACCAGGAGCTGGGATGCTGCCTCACTGAGTTCCAAGCAGCAGAGAAGTATGATCAAGAAGAGGAAGGAGCCAAGAGACATCAGCAGTGAACTGTCTCAATTCAAGAAAGTGAAGGACAGCTTCTGCACTGTAGATTCTGTGATGAGAGACGTGAAGAACAAGGATGGCAGGGGTTGCAAGCAGAGTTCAGATTATGTGAAAAAGACTTCCTCTTTGAACCTTGTAAAATCTGTGTTTAGCTCTCTTTCAGGTACCATCAAGGCAAGGCGTTCCACTGAGTCAGATGATTCCTCCAGTGACTCCAGGGTCGAGTCCAAGCAACAGATAAAGAAATGGACAGAACTTCTAGGATTCCCCTCTCCACCGCCAGCAGCCCTTGACATGGCTGGTCAGAGTTCCCTTTTGTGTTGAAGTGTTTTGTGGACCTGACCATATGCCCCATAAAGGAACTTTGAAGAGTGTTTTTTGGTTCTTGGCCTCCCCCCCAGAGGTTCAGCTGTGTTTCAGCGCTTTGGGAGCCATGCCTTTTGGGGGGGATTCTGTCATGGGTGAGGTGTGTTTTGGGCATGGTAGAGAGCGCTCTGTTCTGACTGAGCACACCTGAGCTCATGAAGGCACAGGTGTGCTTCATTGGGGCTGACTATTTAAGCCCCAATGAATCAGAACAGAGTGCGGCTCATTCGTTAGGCTAAGCCTACACGGTAGGGTGGTTTTGGTAATATTTGGTAATCCGGGTAACTTGGTGTAGACTGCAGTTCCTTGGTTTGAGTCAGAACTGCAGTCCTTTGATCTTGTTTTGTAAATATAGATAATAAAGCTATGTTCCGAACTCTTTGCTCTGCATTGGCGTCCTTCCTGCACACCGCCACTGTTACAGATGAAAACTTTTACAATTTTGTGCTTTAATGAAAACTATTCCTTTCAATGCTGAGTCCTGAACAGAGCAAAATTTAATTTATGTAAAGCAGGGTTAATAAATATTGGCAGAAGATTTTGGGTTAAATTGCACATTGGGGTGGCCTTGCTCTTGTCTGTATTGAGGGTGCATGTTCTCCTCTGGGAGCTCTAGTTTCCTGCACATCAAGTGGCCTGGAGATGCTAGACTGCCACCCTGGTGTGAGTGTCTGTGAGTGTGTTTGTTTGGGCATCTGCCCTGCAATGTACTGACAACCTGACCTGAGTGTTTCTCTACTTCTTGCCCTGTGTGGATTTGAGATTGGCTCTAGCACCTCCTGTAATCCTTGTCAGGATGAGCAGTTAAGATCTATATTAATAAAGGAAAGACCTAAGCTTTCGTTAAAGTCATGATGTGGTGTTAAAATGGAAGGCAGACGTCTCTGAGGGTAGTTAATGGAGGATAAGGTGAATTATTTTGCAAGACCTCAGCCTTTAGTTCTGGAGAGTTGCTGCAGAGTTCAGCTTCTTTTTTTTGGAACAAAACAATCAAAAAGCATTCCAAAAATGAAATTATAGAGGAACTCCAGGATGCAGCGGGTTACCTGTACTGTTGCTAATGGTTCCTTCAGCACAGGAGACACAGTCGTAGCAGCAGAGAGGTTCACCTTTACGTCTGGCTTTCCTGCAGCCTGGCAGGCAGCTTACTGAGCACACAGACACTGGGACCTGAGAAGACGAGAGACAGAAGGAGCGTGAGAGACAGTGAGTTACAGAGGATGGGGCTGTAGCTTGTTCAGCCATATTAGACTCTAATATAGTTCTGTAAACACTGGTATTCCCTTCGTAAAATGTTTGTTTGTTTAAACTGAATAAGGTGTAATTATCTTTAAACTATAGTCTATAAGAGTCTGTAAGTGAAGCTGTAATACAGTAATTCAAAACCTCCTTGAGTCCATCATGCCACACTATGTTGTCCTGGTAGAGCACAAGCTGCTGCTTAGCTGGAAGAGAGGAGTCAAAGCGACCGACTGTGACAAACTGCATCGACTGGCCCTCCGTCCCCTTTTGCCAGTTTACAACATCGTATGACCCCACAGGGCCTCCAAACTTATCAAAATACACAGTGTCTCCAAACATATTGGTGTAGTTCACCCGCTTCAGGTACTCGATCACCTAAAACACAGGACAACAC
>JABMDN010021367.1:0-10417 GCA_017165825.1 Hepsetus odoe
CACACACACACACACACACACACACACACACACACACACACACACACCCCTCAAAATGTGCCCAGTACTTAAGAGTTTCTGAGTGGTTTTGGTGTCGGAGAATGGAACCAGACATCTGAGTGATGGGGGAGAGGGAGGACCGCCCTACACACCCAGAGAGAGAGAGGACAGTTCTATTGAGTGATGGGGGAGAGGGAGGACCACCCTACACACCCAGAGAGAGAGAGGACAGTTCTCCTGAGTGATGGGGGAGAGGGAGGACCGCCATACACACCCAGAGACAGAGGACAGTTCTACTGAGAGATGGGGGAGAGGGAGGACCACCCTACACACCCAGAGAGAGAGAGGACAGTTCTACTGAGTGATGGGGGAGAGGGAGGACCGCCCTACACACCCAGAGAGAGAGAGGACAGTTCTATTGAGTGATGGGGGAGAGGGAGGACCACTCTCTCTCTCTCTATCGCTCTCGCTCTCACTCTCACTCTTGCTCTCACTCTCTGTCTTTTTATAGAGGGGAGGGGGTGTTAAAGTGTGAAGGTCTCTGTCAGACGGAGGCAGAAAACCGCTTTTGTGTTTTATCACAGCCAGTCAAGGACACACACACACACACACACACACAAACACACACACACAGTTTGCTGTTCAACCCATGATGTGCCCGTTTTTGCTGAAGGAAAAATTTCAAACAGACAGGTAGAGACGTAACCAGGTCACACACACACACACACACACACACACACACACACACACACACTCTTCTAAAGAATACATTTTCTGCCTCTTCACTGAGTGTTCTCTTTCTCTCTCACAGAGAGCAGAACAGCTCATGTACTGCGGTTAGTGTGTGTGTGTGTGTGTGTGTGTGTGTGAAAGAGAGATGCTGACTTTTACTTTTTGTGTGTTTTAAGAGATAAGAGCTCATTCATACACTGGACAGAACTGTGTGTGTGTGTATATGTGTGTGTGTGTGTATATGTGTGTGTGTGTGTTCATCTATCCTGCTGAGTCATATAGAGACTGACCACTGTGGTGCAGTAGCATGCAGCACCACTTCCTCTCAGTGTGTGTGTGTGTGTGTGTGTGTGTGTGTGTGTGTGTGTGTGTGTGTGTGTGTGTGTTTTCGGCGATAAGTTACTGTGGTCTGAGCTGGAGCCTAACCATCCCTCAGGATTTGCAGAAAAACAATCAGAGTCTAAAACAAGAACACACACACACACACACACACACACACACACACACACACATGCTACTGCTGATTCCTCAGGTTTTTGACATTGTTTTTGCAAGATTTTTTATATAGACAGGGATGATGAGGGGTGTGTGTGTGTGTGTGTGTGTGTTGCTGAATATATTTTTGGTTCTGTATTCTATGTAATTATTTTGTGACTGAAATGCCTCACTGGTTTTTCTCAAATATGTAATTGTGTGTGTGTGTGTGTGTGTGTGTGTGTGTGTGTGTGTGTGTGTGTGTGTTTGGTTTTACCCTGGGTGTGTAATTGTCTGTCCTTTTCCATTTCGAGGCTTGGTGTGTGTGTCGTCATTGAGCCTGCGGCTCACTGAGGCTCCTCCCCCTCCAGACGTCTGCAGCTGATTATTGATCATTGATCTCATTTATTTAAGGGAAACTTTCAGATTCCAGTGTTTCTGAAAGGAACCGAACATCCCAAATCTGTGCCTTTCGTGTCTGTATGCGATGGTGATCAGCAATTGGTAAAAACAGTCCCAAAATCTTCTCCGGGCTCTGCTGGAGCGTCTCAGGTGGATGTCCAGTTCCGTCTCCACCACCAAGCCTGTCCAATTGCACTGAAAAGAAAACCGAGATCTTCTGCGACAGCTGACCTTCTTCTCTTTTCTTTGCAGGATGGCTCCGCTAGCGGTAGGGCAGTGACCATGGCCCTCCGGCCGGGAGTTTGGGCTATTCTCCTCCCGTTGGCCCTCCTGGCATGTCTGTCTCTGCTTCCCGTGGTCCGTTGCCATGGCGACAGGTCCCGCCTCCAGTTCACCCGGCCGCTGTACCAGGCGTCCGTTTACGAGAACTCCGCGGCCCGGACCTATGCCATCAGCCAGGTGGGAACGGGAGTGGGGGACGATGCGGAGAACTTTATGGAACCCTTGCAGCAACTGCCCTCACAAAGAATGAGAGGAAATGAAGTGTTTTGTAGTTAGTTGGTCATTTATTCTCCTCTTCTTTTCCAGGTACGCATGGGCGTGCCCCTGCTGCAGCGGTCCTGGGAGGTTCGTTACCGCATCACAGCGGGGGACGACGAAGGATTTTTCAAGGCGGAAGAATACACTCTGGGGGACTTCTGCTTCCTCCGAATACGGACCAAAGGAGGGAACGCCGCCATCCTGAACCGGGAGATCCAAGACAACTATCAGCTGACTGTAAAAGCCTCCATTAAAGGCGAGGCTCTGGAGGCATGGACTAAAGTAAGCGTCCAGGTTCTGGACATGAACGACCTCCGTCCCCTTTTTTCCCCAACTACCTATTCCGTCACCATCGCTGAGAACACGCCACTGCGCACAAGCATCGCCCAGGTGACTGCCACAGATGCCGACACGGGCTCCAATGGGGAATTTTATTACTTCTTCAAGGACCGCGTGGACCTCTTTGCTGTCCACCCCACCAGCGGCGTCGTCTCCCTTAGTGGGAAACTTGACATGGATGCTCAAAGCCGGTATGATCTGGAGATCCAGGCCGTGGACCGTGGGATGAAACTGTATGGCAATAATGGCGTCAGCAGCACAGCGAAACTTTTCGTGCACGTGGAAAGGATTAACGAGCACGCGCCTGAGGTCCACGTAGCAATGCTGGTGCCAGTCTGGGCAGAGAAGATGCCGGCCATTGCTGTGCTGACCGTGGACGATGCCGACGAGGGGCTGAATGGAGAGATCGAGAGTGTTGCCATCATAGCTGGGGATCCTCTTGAAATCTTTAGCATTGAAAGACCCCACGCAGGGAACATGGAAGTTGGAGCAAGTAGCGAGTTTATTATCCGAGCTCCTGAGAATCTGGACTGGGAGAGTTACCCGTTTGGCCTGAACCTGAGTTTGCAGGCACGGGACAGGGGCACGCCGCAGAGGTTTTCTGCGGTGCAAGTAGTGCACCTTAAACTGTCCAGGTCGACTCCTGCAGAGGTCCGTTTCCAGAAGGATGTGTATGAGGTCAGCTTAACTGAGGTTGCACCTCCAGGCACCATCTTAGTGGCAGTGAAGCTCCAGCCTGAGCCGGACGATGCCGAATACATCCTCACCCCTTCTGCAGACTCAGCCTTCTTCAGCATAAACACCATGACGGGTGTTATCAGCACTTCACGCTGGCTGACGAAGATTGCCCAGCAGGTCTTTGAGTTGGAGGTCATGGAAGTGGACAGTGAGCTCAGAGTCAAGGTCCGGGTGTCCCTGGAGGATGCCAATGACAATGCACCTGTTTTCACGCAACAGTCTTACGAGGTTTTTGTCAACGAAAGCGTTGGCGTGGGAACCACAATTGTGGCTGTCACCGCCTTGGATGCAGACCATGGGGAGAACGGGTACATCACATACAGCATGGCCAGTTTGACGCCACTTCCATTCGCCATTCACCAGTTCAGTGGCGCCGTGACGACCACACAAGAAATGGACTTTGAGTCATCCTCAGAGAGCTTCAGCTTCGTGGTGAGGGCCTCAGACTGGGGTGCCCCCTATAGGCGGGAGAGTGAAGTTAACGTGACGGTGCACCTGGAAAATGTGAACGACAACCAGCCTCTGTTTGAGAAAGTGGACTGTGTGGGGGTGGTGTCCCGTGACCTGCCGGTTGGTGAGGTCATCACCACCATGTCCGCCATAGACATCGATGAGCTGGAGCTGGTGAAGTATAAGATTCTCTCAGGTAACGAGCATGGCTTCTTTGAACTTAACCCTGATTCTGGGGTCATGACTCTTCACCGGTCTCTAGCTGTGGCAAATACAAAAAACTCCTTCAGTCTTAAAATCACTGCCACGGATGGGGAGACCTTCTCAGACCCCATGTTTGTGAACATATCTGTCGTACAGGGCAAATCGCCACCCAAAAGTTTCAGCTGCAAGGAGACCAGAGTAGCCCAGCGACTTGCTGAGAAGCTCCTCCGGAAGGCCAAAGCCAACAGCAAACCCAAAGTGGAGGAAGGTTTTATCGACTTGTTCTCCGTGAACCGGCAGACACCTCAGTTTGACAAATCGTTCCCTACTGACATCACGGTCAGTGAGGACCTGGACACTGGCACAAGCATATTTCAAGTCAAAGCATACGATGGAGATACCGGGTTTAATGGCCAGCTCCTGTATGCCATCTCCAGTGGCAACACAGACAGCAGTTTTACCATTGGCACCCTGAGTGGAACAATAAGCATTTTCCTCCCTTTGGACCGGGAGAGAACCGACCGATACCTTCTGAATCTCACGCTTTATGACTTGGGACAGCCGCAGAGATCTACCTGGCGACTGCTCACTGTCTACGTGGAGGACTCCAATGACAACACTCCGCAATTCCTCCAGGATGGCGGTTATCGGGCACGAATTCCAGAAAACACCCCCGTCGGCACGGAAGTGATCCAGGTGGAGGCCACAGATAAAGACCAAGGTTCCAACGGGGAGATCCAGTATTCTCTGCTCACCAGCGCTTCTCAATTTGGCATCAACAGCTCTAACGGGATTGTGTATGTCGCCGGCCAGCTGGACCGGGAATATGCGCCCTCCTTCGTGCTGAAGATAGAAGCCAGGGACAGGGCGGAGAGGACAGCTCAGCGGTTTTCCATCACCACGCTTAGCATCTCACTAGAGGATGTCAATGACTGCGCACCAGCCTTCATACCTAGTGTTGTAAGTGCCCGGGCGCTCGAGGATCTGCCCCTGGGCACTGTTATTGCCTGGCTGGACACGCAGGACCCCGACCTTGGACCGGGAGGGGAAGTGCGCTACTCGCTTGGTAGTGACTACGATGGCCGCTTCGAGGTGGACAAGGTCAGCGGTGCCATTCGCCTGACAAAGGAGCTGGATTATGAGACCCAACAGTTTTTTAACCTGACAGTTCGGGCAAAAGACAGGGGACGCCCTGTCTCTTTGCTGTCGGTTAGCTTCGTGGAACTGGAGGTGGTGGACGTGAACGAGAACCTCTATGTGCCATATTTTTCAAGCTTTGCCTTGAACGGATCCGTGAAGGAGAGCGCTCGGATTGGGACGTCCGTCCTACAGGTGTCGGCTCGCGACGACGACACCGGCCGGGACGGGGAGGTGCAGTACTCTATCCGGGACGGCAGTGGTCTTGGCAGGTTCACCATCGATGAGGAGACAGGTACTTGCTTTATGTTTAGATACTAAATTGGTGTGTACATTTTTGCAAATGGCTCACAAATTAAGTTCTGGCGTTTGCAGATCCTCCAGGTCACAGTGCTGGTTGTTAGCATGAGTAGTCTTTTCTGTACTGACTGAAGGTGCGTGGCTGTTCGCCTTTCGGAAGCGATGGTTGCTCTCAAGGGGTTTGCAAATGGAAGTCCTATTGTGTCGCTGTTCCACTTTTCGGCATAGAAGACATGACCTACTTGTTCACGGTGCCTGACGACACCCAGTGACATCGTTGTGATCTGTAATGTCGTTAAACTGCTGGGTAAGCATGGGTGGATCTTGGGGTATAAAAATGGAAGCAAACCTTATGTGACAACAATGTCCAGGGGAGGGGTGTCCCTGCTCAGCTGGACCATTTAAGCTAAGACTTGTCCACTAGTGATCCTAATGTTTAGCAGTGTCGTTCTGCAGTTGGTGTTTGGCTTCCATGAATTGCTGGGCGCTATTGGTGGTTCTCAGCATCCCTTTCCTGCTAGGGGAAATATTTGCCGTTGTTTTATTGGTCAGTCCGTATCCATGCCTGAGTTTTCTGGATTCTGGAGTCCTAGCTATGTCTAAACTCCAGGGAACACAATAGATATGCTGTTATTCTAAAAATAAGGTCAAATTTAGCATAAAAACTAGCTTTTTCCTGCCTGTCTTTGAAAAATTCAGTTGATAGAATTTGGATTCATTCAAATGAAAGGAATGAATGTTTTAGTTTTCCTAGTGTTCTAAACATACAAGGTTCTAGATAAAGGGGTTCTCCACTCAACGTTCAGTATCAGCAGTAAACAAATCCCCTGATCATCTGGAATCATCTGCTCCTGTTTCTTCACTGCTTCATGTCTTAAGTTAGACGCTTTGTTCTGCTTGAAGGTTCAGACGTAGATCACTGTGTGGATTAACCAACACAGAACTATCAAACTGCTCAGGTACAGAGACTGGACTGAACTGCTGTCCTTCAGGAGATCTGGAGAACTGTGGAGTGCAGAGACTGGACTGACCTTGAGAGGAACAACAACACTGTCTATTCAGGAGAAGATCTGGAGAACTGCTCAGGTACAGAGACTGGACTGAACATGAGAGACAACAACACTGTCCTTCAGGAAGATCAGGAGAACTGCTCAGGTACAGAGACTGGACTGAACATGAGAGACAACAACACTGTCCTTCAGGAAGATCTGGAGGCTCTGCTCGGGTACAGGGCTTGGACTGGTTTACTTGAGGAGACAACAACACTGTCCTTCAGGGAAGATCTGGAGGAACTGCTCAGGTACAGAGACTGGACTGAAAATGAGGAGACAACACTGTCAGCTAGGAGAAGATCTGGAGGAGCTTTGCTCCAATTACAGACTGGACTGATGAGAGACAACAACACTGTCCTTCAGGAAGATCTGGAGAACTGCTCCTCAGCAACATTAAACATACAAGAACATCTGGAAGAGAAAGATGAAGAAAATCTTATTGCCCTCCAGAGTCTCAGCTGAAACAAGAATCTCACAAACATATCGATCAAAAAAGTGATACCTTACCGCCCTAGTGTGTGTGTGTGTGTGTGTGTGTGTGTGTGTGTGTGTGTGTGAGTGATTTACGTGTTAAGCCCCTGTCTGAGAAGGCCCATGGCGTCAACTTATGACACCAGGAGTTTTATTTATGTGCAGATTGTTCTTTCAGACCCAGATGCTTCAATACCGGTCACACACACACACACACACACACACACACACACACACACACACACACGCACACACACACACACTTGCATTTTCTCGCTGTCAGTTTGACAGGGTGTTTTAAGACAACGTACCTGAAGGTACTGTTGACATTTTTGTGCTTTTTATTTATTTAAATAAGTACAAATGTGTGTGTGTGTGTGTGTGTGTGTGTGTGTGTGTGTGTGTGTGTGTGTGTGTGTGTGTGTGTCTCAAGCTGGAAAGGTGGAAAAAATAACTCAGCATGAGGGAGGGGGTCAGATAAAGAGGAGGGGTGGCGAGGTCACCCTGTAACAAAGGTGAGAGATGAAGGGAAAGAAGAAAGAAAGAAAGAGGAAGAAACAAAAGAGTTCAGAGTTCAAAGGGGGGCAGGACGGCTTTCATCTTCCTCTCGTCTATAAAAGGATCTTTCAGGGTCACCTTGGGACGCTCGAGGGAAAAGTCATGAACAGTTACTTCCGCTTTTGAACAGTTGAAGTCGTCCCAGAAGAGTGTTGGGGGGAACCGAGGGAACCCATCCTCCCCTGGTCGACAGGTCCCACAGCTTCTTCTGGAGCGGTTGAGGGATGGGCAGGTGACCCATCATGACCCTCGAGCAGGTCTGGTGGAACGCTCCAAGCAGGTGGACAGTTCCTCTCGTTCACATTCCTGGTTTTTAGCAGCCCCTCTTGTCCAGAGCCACTTCCGTTTCCTAAATTCAGTCTCATGGAGCAATTTGGGGTTGAGGGTTTTCTCAGGATGGTGGTAGAGCTGGAGTTGGGTTTCGAATCTGCAACCTCTTGGTCCATGGGCAAGTGTCCTACACTTGGACAAAGTGCCGTCCACCAGACTTGCTCAACAGGGTCATTTGCAAAAAAGTAGTTCAAGCCGCAGCATCCTTCTGTGAATCGTTTGTCCTGCTTGTCCTAACCAGGGTGGTGGAACCCGTCCCAGTGAGAAGCAACCCAGAAAAGCTGCTCTTATTTAAAAGCGTAGGTAGAAAGGACAGCCTTAGAGACATGGGAGTGCCCTGGCTGTCCCTTTAGGTACATTCTGGTAAAACAACCAGTCAACCGGACATTGAGAGAAGAGGGACAGCACCAGCTTTCTTTCCCATCTTTGATAAAATCAGATTTTCCTGGACAAGTCCAGGTCCAAGGCTGGGGGACTTTGTCTCCTCTGCCTAAGAGAGCTTTCTCAGTTCTGGGAAGTGACCAAGGAGGTTTGTAAGAAGACATGAGCTCGCTGGGTTCCTCAGGGGTGAGGCGGTCAATACAGAATCAAACCGATGTGGTCAAATTTCCTGCTTCTAGTGATGGCTCTGGCTTCTGGACTTCTGACCCGTCCAGTCCTGGACCCCACAGGACGTCTGAAGGTGAGCTGTGGTTCCTGCAGCAGCAGATCCTTTAAGTCCTGTAAGGTGGGAGGCAGGGCCTCTGTGGATTGGACCATTCCAGCACCTCCCACAGACGATGGGACGGACACGTGGGGAATATGGAGGAGGAACATCTTCCTCAAAGCGTTTCTGGACAGTGTCCGCAGTGTGGCAGGACAGGATGATAGAGGACGCTGCTGTGGGGGCCGCTGTCCCCATGAAGGGGGAACCTGGTCTAGAGTGGCGTTTAGGTGTCAGAGTAATGTTCACATAGATCCCAGCAGAACGTTGTCCTGAGTGTCACACTGTCTCCCATCCTGGAGCCGTCTCTCTCACACACACCTGGCTGTCCACATGATTGGACAGGAGACGGGGACAGACCACCTACTTGCGCTGGTCCATGTGTGTTGTAGGAGTTTCGGAGGTGGACAGGGGTCAGCATGGACACTCTGACCGTTGTCCCTCCATGGGCATCCTTAACGCTTCCTGCTTCCCCCAACCTTGCACACACACACACACACACACACACACACACACACACACACAGACGGTGTTTTCTGCAGAGGGACGAGCAGGGGTCACATCCACAAAATGCCTTAAAAAAGCCCCGTTTGTTTTCTTGAGAAGGTTGTTATTTTTAGAAACATTTCTAAATGTTTTATTGATGTTTTTAATTTGTTTGTTTGTTTGTATCGATAAAAGCCGTTTGTTCTGACACTTCAAAGACTTTACACTTCAAAGTTTGATCCTGAAGTAAACAGTCTCTGCCTCCTCTTTCACTCTCTCTACCTTAATTCCTATTTTTAACCCCACAATACACTCACACGCGTGCGCACTCACACTCACACACGCACACACGCACACACACACACACACACACACACACACACACACACACTCACAGCGCAGAATCTAATTCTGCACCGACGTTCCCAGAGGTTAACTTATTGATGTCAGAGGTCACCTTTTCATTTGGTGTGTGTGTGTGTGTGTGTGTGTGTGTGTGTGTGTGTGTGTGTGTGTTTATGGAAGATGTTTACAGGATACTTTCTGGAATTTCAGAAAAAAAGTGAGAATTGCAGCAGTGTGCGGCTTGGTGTAATTTGTGGACACACACACACACACACACACACACACACACACACACACACACACACACACTGTACTGAGAAGGAATTTATTGCTCTTGTTAGCTATTTGCTGGCATCAACCATAAATCACCCACACAACTGAGACACACACACACACACACACACACACACACACTGCAGCTACAGTGTAAAGAGCAGTACATATAAAACACTTGCAGTGTGGCGGGGTCTGGTTGGTGTGTGTGTGTGTGTGTGTGTGTGTGTGTGTGTGTGTGTGTTTCTGCAGGGTTGCACTGGTGAAGGTCAGAGCTGAGATGGTGTTAAAAGTCTGCAGAGAAGCAGAAAGTCCGCAGCGCTGCCCACCCTGTCTCCCTGTCCTCCCTGTCCTCCCGTCCCCGTCCACTGGACAAACAAACAACCACACACACAAACACACATTGGTTCACAGCCGCCTCTGAAAGCTTCTGCTAATCAATAGTGTTGATCGGTGATCAGAGCTGTTTGGAGCTGGAGGTGAACTAATCACACACACACCCACACACACACACTGTGGGAGCTAAATGTAGTTGCACACACACACACACTAAATGGATGAGTAGACAAAAATGACAGATTTGTTCCTACAACCGTCCTCCCTCTGTTCTCCTGTGTGTGTGTGTGTGTGTGTGTGTGTGTGTGTGTGTGTGTGTGTGTGTGTGTGTGTGTTTTACTCAGGAGATGTGCCCTCCTTCTGCAGTATGGTTTTCAAGACACACACACTGAGGTTTGTGTGTGTGTGTGTGTGTGTGTGTGTGTGTGTGTGTGTGTGTGTGTGTGTGTGTGTGTTGGTGACATTTAACTGTGCCTCACTTTTCAGCATGCTTTGTTCCTAGAGAGAGAGAGAGAGAGAGAGAGAGAGAGAGAGACAGAGAGAGAGA
>JABMDN010021369.1:0-14640 GCA_017165825.1 Hepsetus odoe
AACACAACAGTCACTAGGGATGCACAAGCCAGTGTATTTATTCGTGCCGGCCCCAAGCCCGGATAAATGGGGAGGGTTACGTTAGGAAGGCCAAATCAATATGCAACTACGAAACACAATAGAACATCCATTTTGTAAAGTAATTGCAAATAATCTTTAAAGAACTACCATCTATAATTAAAAAAAAAAAAACAGTTAATGAAAGGGCCCTTATGTTGGTACAGGATTATAAACGTTTATACTTTAGGAGATTCTTCACACTTACACATTTTTTACAGAAATGGTTCTTTAGGAAACTAAAATGTCACACCTGTAGCACTGCTACACTCAGAGAACATTGTTTCTGAGTACCAGAGGCTATGGTAATTCAAATATTCTTTTCTTAAGAAGAAGTACAATTATTTGTGTAAAAAAACTCTATGTCTCTAAAATGAGCGGGCAGCGGTGGCCTAGTGGTTAGGGTGTCAGCCATGTGATCGGTGGATCGGGGGTTCGAACCCCTTCCCAATGGGTTGCCCTGAGGTACCCTTGAGCAAGGTGCTGTCCCCGTCCCGCTCCTCCCTGCGATGGGCTGGCGACCTGTCCAGGGTGCGTCCCCCGTCCTCGCCCTGTGTGCGCTGGGTTGGACGCCAGCGCGACCCTGTTTGGGACAAGTGGCAGATAATGGATGGATGTCTCTAAAATGCACTCAAAGTTATCTTACCCCATTTGGTTTGCCATTCACAAATTTCTTTGGTGGGATGTGGTTCAAACATAAATGCTCACTCAGGGATGTGTGACTGGACTATTAACAGAATGAACAGTACAAAGAACTAAAACACTAACGCTGCAATGGAGATCACCCGTGTTAATGACTGACACTCTGCTCTGAACCTTTGGGGCTTAAATAGCCAGCACCAAATGAAGCACACTTCTGTCCTGTTGAGCCCAGGTGTGCTCAGTCAGAGCAGAGTGCCATCTGCCGTGATAGAAGCCCAAAATAGAGAGTGTTTAAAAAGCTCCCCTTATTCTTGTCATCTTGACGTTTTGCACTGCAGCCATCATGATCACAGAGCAATAAGTAACATTCATCTGTGGTTTGATTCACAACACCTCTTCCAACTCCGAGGTATTTCCAAGTATCTGGGTCTGTGAAGATACCTTTCAAAATCTTGACATAAATCCAGTCCATATGGCACAAGATCTCCACTGGTTTGAGTGCATTTGATGGAGGTGCTGGAATAGGAGGCTGTAGTGATGGCAGCAGAACACAGTTTGGTTCATCAGATCCGCCAATGTGGCCATCAATGCGGCCAACAAAGAGCCATTCCTGACTGAGAGTACAGTGTTCATCCTTGGGACTGTTTGGAAGTTTACGACAGTCTCTCTCATCTGAGTGATCATGGCAGTCTGGCCACTGGTACACTGAAAAATCCCTTTTGGAGCACAGCCAATCTCCTCTGTGCCATCAAAGCAGTCTTCCTCACCATCGCAGACAGAGTTCTTAGGAAGGCACCATTCTTTGCCATCACAGTGGTGATGGTAATCCCAAGATACACTAAAGCAATTCATTTCATCAGAGCCATCTTGACAATAAGGGGTTCCAAGGGCACACTGAAAATGTCCTTAACACTGGCTTTTACAATTTTCCTCATTTGAATCACCCTTGCAGTACTTCTCTCCATCACACACATGACTGTAGAGAATGCACCAGCTTCCATCACTGCAAGACTTGAAGCCCACAGAGCACTTCAAGGTTGAAGTTACTTCAACAATGTTTTTGTGGATGTCTAAGCAGTTCTCATCTGAGCTGGCCCTTGGTGCTATCCTCGTAGTGACTGCAGTTTTCTCTATGTGTCATGGGTTCTCCATCTCTAGAATGCTCCTAACCCTGGGCAGTCTCAGAAGCTCCGATCTCCAAGACCAGTGAATAATCCAGAACAGGAGTGCCACTCACAATCTTGGGCACATAATCCAGACCAAGAATCCCAGCCTACAAGGCAAACACATAATCAAGAACTTTTGGTTTCACTGAGAGAAGTTCCGCATTGACCCCTGCAGTGCAACTTCCCTCAACCAGTTACTCTGTTCTGTGTCCACTGAAATGTGAGAAAAAACCTCCTCAGCTGCTCCACTTTGGAGTTATCAACCAGGGTTCCAGCTTGCACTGAGTTCTACTGAGTGAGTTGACATTTCAAGATCTTCACTTCTGAGCAGCAGGCCTTCAGTTCTGCTTCCATGCCACTGACATGATCTTGCAGCTCTTCTGGCTTCTCTCCAGGCATTTTCCAGTTCAGCCTGAAGAATGGTGCTGTTGTCCTGCACCTGCTTTAGCTCTGCCCTGGTCTGATTCAGCTGTTCTTCCATAGTGGCCACATTAGTGCTTTACCTGCTTCTCTTGTAAGGCTGAAATCTCTACTCCATTCGTTGCATTCTGTGCAGCTTGGTTCTTCTGTTCCTCTGTTTTCTTTAGCCATTCCCTTTGGACAACAATCACAGCTAGCAGCTTCTTCCTCTTCTTCCTCTCTCTTTCATTAGTTTAATTACTTCTCCTTGTAGCTCACCGTTGTCTTGAGCCAGAGATTTATTTTCCACTTCTCTGATTTCACTCTGACAAAGAGACAAGAGTCCTTTAGCTTCCTCAAGTTGAGAAAGCAGATTGGTGATCTTTTCCTTGTGTTTCAGCCTTTCGATGTGGCTGAGGCAACCACCTGTGTCACTGAGGCTATCTCTCTCTTTCAGCTGCTGGTCTCATCAGCAGATGTATCTGATGATTGATCTGAATGTTCATGCAGCTGATCTGTTCATCTCTCTGATGAATGTCACTGAGAAGTGCTCTGTGCTTTACATTAATCACTTTTCTGACTCAGTCATTAGTTTCTCTTGGGTACGGTTAATGCTTTCATTTAACCAAATTATCTGTTCACCCTTGTCTTTACACTCCTTTTCATGCTCTAGGCACCCAGCCTGCTTTTCCTCAAGATCCTGAACAAGTTTAGCCAATTCTTCTCGAAGGGAATGTACCTCAGACCAGTTGCCTTCCTGCAGCTGGTTAATTGTGGCTTGGAGGGAGACCTTCTCATCTTCCAATTTCTTGCACTTTGCTTCAGTTTCATGAAAAGCTTGCCTTGAATCAGCATTCTCAATTTCTTTGGCTTGAACTTTGGTTAAAATTTCCTCTACTTGGCTTCTACTCACTAAATCAATTCTAATTCTTTCTCCTTAAGCTTCTTTCAGTCTTGTTGATTGGCCAGTGCAACATCCGTTTTCATTCAAGTCATCAAAATGCTGTTTCAGTGCATGAATTTAATAATCCTTGGTAGCAAGTTAATTCTCCATTCCTTGGAGCTGCACAGCGAGAACATTTTTGGCCTGTCTTTCTTCAATCAAGAACAGACAGCCACTCATTTTCAGGCTCCTGAAGAGTTTGTTCAATTCTTTGAACTTCAGATCTCAGTCCACTCAATGTTTCATTTTTCACACTAACCTGGAGCTGCTCCGTCTTTGCTTTCTTCCTGGACTTTTTAATTGAAGGGGTCTCGGTGTTCGCTTCCTTTGGAGAAAAAAAACCTCTGAGGGTCCAAGGTCAACCGGCTACCCAACCCCCTTGGGTATACTAACAGTACAAAGTTAGTTTGGTTTTAAACTGCAGGATCAGTAAGGAGTCCCAAGTTGCTTCCAGGTACCGATGAGCCGCCAGGGTCACTTGGCACATCAGATGCATCGCACAGACCAGATGGTAGCTCGGCATTGGACTCAGGTGATGACCACAGTGGGCCCCCCCCGGACATGTGGGGAGAGAAATGGAATGGGGAGGGTCAGTAATGAGCAGGATCCAGTAGTGACAGACACAGAAATGAAACAATACAGTGTGATGGCATGTACAGCAGCACCAGCAACATTAGTAGTGGTGCACTATGGTGATTGGTGCGGGTAAGCTAAACTAAAAAAGTAAGTCTTCAGCCATGATTTAAAGACTGAGACTGAATCGGCATCCCATACAGAAGCAGGCAAGCTGTTCCACAATCTAGGGGCCCTGTAACTGAAAGCTTGTGCTCCTATATATTTATTTATGCGAGGGACAATTAGGAGATCTTTATTCTGGGATCTAAGTGGGCGATTAGGTGTATAGGTAATAAGCAGTTCGGTTAGGTATATTGGGGCAAGACCTTTAAGTGCCTTGTAGGTTAAGAGGAGGACCTTGAAGTCAGCCCTGTACCTAACAGGAAGCCAGTGAAGCGAGGAGAGTATGGGAGTTATGTGGTCGTACTTCCTGCTCCTGACAAGAATCCTAGCTTCCAGAAAGTAGGGCATTACAGTAATCTAATCTACTGTATACAAATGCATGTACTACTTTCGTCGTGTCTTCCATTGACAGAAAACGCCGTAGTTTGGCAATGTTCCGAAGGTGCAGGAAGCATATCTTCGCAACTGCATTAACATGGGGATTAAATGAAAGATTTGAATCGAAAATAACACCAAGGTTACATGCCAGAGTACTAACTGAAAACTTCAACCCTGCATCCCAAATATGCGAAATGAAGTTGGCCCTGTCTACATCACTACTACAAAACAAGAGCAGCTCAGTTTTTTCAGGGTTTAGTGAGAGGAAGTTGTTATTTTTCCAATCCCTAATATCACAGAGGCAGCTAATTAAAGTGCCGGTTGATGCTTTATCACATGATTTAACAGATAGGTATAGCTGAGTATTATCAGCGTAGGAGTGGGAACTAACATTATGCTTCCGTATAATAGTGCTTAGTGGGAGCATGTAGAGGGAGAAGAGCACTGGGCCCAACACCGACCCTTGTGGGACTCCATAGTTAACTAGTGACATAGGTGAGGGGGTGCCATAATCATCCATTTGGATGAAGTAGTAACGGTTTGTGAGATAGGAGTTGAACCATTTAAGGGCTGTTCCGCAAATGCTGACAGTGGAGTGAAGCCTATATACTAAAATGGAGTGATCCACCGTGTCGAACGCAGCACTAAGATCTAACAGAACAAGAACAGTAATGCTTTCTGTGCTATAGCCATGCCGGAAGCCTGATTGGAATTTATCTAAGACATTATCCGTGTCTAGATATGACTGCAGTTGTCTCGCAACTAATTTTCCTAGAATCTTAGAGAGAAATGGGACATTAGAAATAGGTCTATAATTACTTGGTGAGCGAGGGTCATAGTACTCCTAAGGATTCCTTCAGGAGCTTGGTTGGAATGGGATCTAACCGACAGGTTGTGGACTTTGCCTGGGTTCTAACAGAAATTAGCTCAGAGGCATCATTGAGATTAAAATCACTAAAATATTGTGAGCACTGTTCTGGTAATGGATTGATTCGAGGGCTAATAGGGCACATTTGGAGCCTAATGTTGTTAATTTTAGCATTAAAAAACTTAAGAAACCTATCGTTTGTAATACTACACGCTGGCCTTCTATCAGTTTTGTCTGTTAGCTGAGCTAGTGTCTGAAATAAATAGCGGGGGTTATGCTTGTTGTTTTCAATAAGTTTTGAATAGTACTCAGTGCGAGCACTATATAGAGCTTTCTTATATTGTTTTAATTTAGTGAACCATAGAGCCTGAGAAGCTTGGAGACCTGTTGTCTTCCATCTGCGTTCTAGCTTACGGCACTCCCGCTTAGCAGCCCGTGTGTGATCATTGAACCAGGGAGAGTGCCTGATAGTTCTAACCTTTTTTGTCTTAATTGGGGCTTCCTGATCAAGGATCTGCCCAACTACTGTATTGTACATGTCAGTGATGTTGTAACGGTCCTGTGCCTGCTCTGATTGTGCACACCTGAGCTTGGGTGCCAGGTGTGTCTCATTGGGGCTGGGGTTATAAGCCCCAGTGAAACAGAGCAGGGTGCTGGTCATACTGTGTGCGCACTGTGAATTTACTCGGGTTATGTTTTACATTTGTTATTTTCGTTAATATGTTTAGTTCTGTGCACTTTATCCGTCATTAAAGTCCAGTACGAAGCTCTCGGCTCTGCGTTGGCGTCCAGTCCTCAACATCGCCCCGTGACAGATGTCATTAACAGTTTTGTTACAGGTGAAATCTATCTCTGTTACGGCCTCCATAAACTGGATACATTTAGCCCTGTTTAAGTGTCGTGTTGTACTAGTCCTTTCATTGAGGTACGGTGGAGACATATTAATCTCAAACGTGATTAAAGAATGGTCGGAACACAATTTATTTAAGGAATGTACCAGTACAGTATCAATGTCAAGTCCATACGAGATAATTAGATCTAGAGTGTGTCCTTGTACATGAGTAGGTCCTGATACATGCTGGGAGCAACCGACAGAATCGAGGAGCGTTAAGAAGCTTTTGGCACCTGCATCCGTCTCTGTATCAACATGTATGTTAAAGTTGCCTAACATCACAAATCTAGTAAACCTAACGACCAAATCAGAGAGCAGATTGCCAAATTCATTAACAAAGGCAGCATATGGTCCTGGAGGTCTATAAATTAATAGGATATGGAGCGCTAAATCAGACCTGATTCTTAGCAGCATCACTTCAAATGAATGGAAGCTCTCAGTAGTTTTTGAATCAACCTTAAATGATTCATCAAAAATTGCAGCCAGGCCACCACCACGTCCTACTGAGCGTGATTTATGCAAGTACGAGAACCCATCAGGGGAGGCTTCCACTAAGGGGATGGTGTCAGTGGGTCTAAGCCAAGTTTGGGTCAGTAGGCAGATATCTGACTTTGTGTCAAGTACCATCTCATTATTAAGCACTGCCTTGTTTCCTAAGGAGCGAACATTCAGCAGTGAACATTTGATTTTAGTCGGACGCTGTGTTTTATTTGTTTTTATGATGGGTACTGTGAGCAGGTTACCGGCACAGGAGCCCCTAGATTGGCGTCTATACTGCTTCCTTATCTTACTAAGAATAGATATTCTCTGGTAATGGTGAGAGAAGTCTGGTTCTACGCTAATGTGTGACATAGGGGATGCCGTGTTATAAGGAACCTGGGTTTCTGCCAAGAGTGTACTGGTAGTGGGATAATAGCCAGCGTGTGATTTAAGATAACAGGACTGCGACCTGGGTGGTGCTCTAAAGAGTCACAGTTGCAATTTTGCTGCCATATTTTGGGAAAGCATGTATGATCCTCTCCAGTTAGGATGAAGACCGTCCCTTTTATAAAGGCCAGGCCGTTCCCAAAAGAGGTCCCAATTATTAATGAAGGCTATGCTTTTAGATGCACACCAAGTCTCTAGCCAGTGGTTGAAGGAGAGCAGCCTACTGTAGGTTACATCTCCTCTAAAGAGAATTGGCAAGGGACCAGACACGATTAAGTTCTGAAATTTAGTTTCAGCTTTTGAACACATAGAGATGAAGTTCCTCTTCAATACCTCGGATTGTTGGGACTTTATATTGTTAGTTCCAGTGTGAACAACCAAGGTGGGAACTTCATTGCTGGAGTAAGAGTCCAATCATGGTTAGAAACCGCTCGCTTAGGACGGCTAGGAATGCTAACATTCCTAACAATCGAGTCGCCAATTATGAGTACCTTCTCCGCTTCAGCAGGCGCGCTGCCGAGAGCAGAGTACCTGTTCGTCAGCCGAATTAATGACTGGTGTGCAGGAGGTCCATTCTTTGAAATCCTGGACCCCCGTTTGGCGGTCACCCAGTGCTCCCTTGGACATGCCGCTGGTTCTGGCTCCAAACCGGTTACGGTTGGGCCCGGAGGGTCTACAGCCGAGTCTAACTCAGCCAGCGGCTCCGACTGAGCCGGTACTACACGTCCTTCGGTCTGACTACACTGAGATAAAGTACTAATGTGCCCCTCCACGAATCCTGTCCTCCAACTGCGTTACAGTTACGTATTTCCTACATATATAAGAATCTACATAGTTGGACGGACAGTCTACGCTGCACATGCCGCACGACAAACACAGCACAAAAGAGGATGTCATAATAACACTTATATTAAATGTGGAACTTTTTATCAAGAAAGCATCTGCTATTTGCTGTTGCTATTTGTGTGTTGTGATTGTGATGCTGGGAAGGCATGCAGTGATGTGGAAGAAAAATGTATAAAAAGCTATTATTTAATTTGGGTTTAAAGTAGGGAGTAAAAGTAGAAAGATGTCTGCAAAATAAAAACAAAAATACAGATTCCTAGAAAATCTAATTGGACTTAATTACCCTAATTGGACTTAATTGCTCTAATTGGACTTAATTACTTCCCATCTCTGTCAAGTACTAAAGAATTATAGTCAGTGTCAGGCACCCATTTTACACTTTCTGTCAGTTAATTATCCAAAAAAGCAGTTCAGGGGATGTATGTTCAGTAAAACACAAAACACACTTTCTTCCCTGATCTGTTTGCCTTAGGACTTCACCAAAAATTAGTGGAGATATTACCTGTGCAATTGATTTACCAAAGCAACCAAACAACTCGGGTGGTGATGGTTTAGCGGTATGATACTCACCTATGGATCAAGAGGTCACAGGTTACAAATCCTCCAGCACTAACATCATTGGGTTCCAGAGCAAAACCCTTAACCCCAAGTTTCTACAGGACTTCCATTTCCTATAATCAGGAAATGGTAGTCTCTCTGGATAAGAGCCTTTGTTAAATGCCATAAAGGTAAATGTAGTTTGGTTTGATAAGTTATCATTGTGTTCTCAAAAGATGTGGTGTTAAGATGCTTTGACAACAGCAACAGATACAGCAGCTAGATTGAGACACAAGCCTCATACGTACTGAAAAGATACTTAACTTTTGCCAAATGCTTGATGTACTGCTTTTGGTAACATAAAATACTTTTTGTTTGATTGAATTTGTTAAAAACAAAATGGAAAAAAAAAAACAAAACTTGATTGATCCTTAGGGAGCTCTGCAGTCCTCTACAGCTGAAGATGTAGTGACGTACAGCACTGTGAAATCTGCAGCTGAAGATTTGGTGATGTACAACACTGAGACTCCTGCAGCTGAAGATTTAGTGACGTACAGCACTTTGGCTTTTAAAAAGAAGAGGGTAAGACAATTTTACACATTTCTGTACCTGTATATAAAAAGGCATTTTGTTATTAACATTGGCATTATAATCATAATCATCATTAACTGGATGTGACCTGTAAGTGAAAAAGTGAAACTGACTACCCTTCTCATTGTGAAATGCAGCACAGCACAACAGAATGAAATACACACATGTGCAGGAGGGGGAAGCTATTGAAAGTGCCTGGGGAGCAGTGACGGGGATGGTACCTTGCTCACGGGTAACTTAGGGCAACCTCCTGGTGAGGGAATCGAACACACAATCTTCCAAATCAGGCCCAACTCTCCATCCACTAGACCACCTGCCCCTGAACCACAGCAGTTGAAAATCAAGCTGTACCTGAAGTTTCAATTTCACTGTTTACTTCATAAACTTTATGGAGAATTAATTTTTAATTGGTTAATGGTATTAAGGGCTAGGGTTAGGTTTCAGGACCTTTGATAGGCCTGGGAAGAGATCTACAGTTGACCTTTTTCTGAATGTTATCCTTGTTTTCTGATTGTAGTATTGTAAATTCATTTTTTGTTAAGTAATTAATTAATTATTACAGTACTAATCAGCATCCAAGTATAGTCCAATCAACCAGTCCCAACATTATTTTTAGGCCATGAATTGCTGTGTTTGTCAAGCCTTTAATCCCCAATCAATTCCAAAAGCATTCAGTTGCTTATCATCCGACTTAATTTGAAGCCCCAACTGTGAACAGAGGATGTATCTGAATGACCTTTAAAAGTCAGAACTTTCCCGTCCTCACATTTCATAACCTTCTTTCAAAGGTGCTTGTGGAACAGATGCATGCTGCGAGGGTTGCAGTTGTTGGCTGAGTTAATGTGATTCCAGCATTCCAGATGATTGTAACAGTCAAGGGTGAAAGCATTAGGATGCTGTCAGTAATTGGCTAATAATAATAATAATAATAATAATAATAATAGTCTGATATCACTGCAAGATCAAAAACAAGGCTGCACAATCAAAACGAGAATTGACCCAACAAAAACAGGCACAGATAGAACTCACTCTTTTAATTCTAGTTCATTTTATTTTCTATTTCCATCCTTCCTCTTTGAAACTGTATACTTAATTTTCCTGAGAACAAGCACACACAAGCTTGTCTATTTTTAAGGCACTTGAAAAAGGAAATTGTTTTCATTTTAGTTGAGGAACTGGGATTATCTAGATCTTCTTGCCCACTGTATCTGCAGCAGTTTAACAAATAACAGTACATATCACTCAAAATTTGTGCCAAACGTCTTTTGAATGCATTCGTCTACTGTTCTAACTTTCATTTTGGTGCAATGTGCAATGACTTTGCTTTTTCATTTGAGGATAATTACTTAATTACACTAAGCTGTATTATCCTTAAATAAAAAAGCAAAGTAATTTTGTTGGTTTCATCTGCAAGTGCTAACGTGCCTTTAATTCCTGTTCGTCCTCATGGTGAACAAGAACTAAAAACCATAAAACTGGGTCATTAGTACTATAATAATGACTACTGGAGAAAGGCACAGTTATTTTCTCTCCCCCATGTTTTTTTTCTACCTAATGCACTGTTCAGAACTGTGTGTATTGTTTAACTGCTTATTTTTCTGTTCTATGTTCATTGTAGGTCTAAAGAGATGTCTCCAAGGATTCCATACAAACCCCCAAAAAAGTCAGAATTTGCTGTAATGTTTAAACCTATGCTTTAACTGCACTGCTCATTTTGCAAATGACCTTGGTGATTTTTACCTCTAATCTTAAATTGAGGGCAAATTACTATCAACCTTAGGACCTAAGAGTAATAATTTCTGTTTTGACACTATTTACATGTATGACATAATTAATAATATTTGAATATAGTTTATTATAATCTTACCTTTAGCCTTTAGTTTAGTTATATTGCATACATACCATTTAATACAATTTGAAATGAGCAAATATAAGATGTGCTCCAAAACTTAGGGTGCAGTCAAGACTGGTAATTTTTGCATTTTTCTATAAAAGGCTTCTAGTTTTTTTTTTCTTTCTTAATCTGCGTTGGCCTAACCTGCAAATTAAAAGTGGTCCTCCTCAATAAATGCATTTTACACCCTGCATTCAGTTCAAAAGTACTTTACATTCTTACAGGATTTTATCACATGGGCTGATCTCAAAAGTGTGCATCACATCATGCCAGCTGAGGAATCCAAACACAACCTGCTGCATGATCTAATCTGAGCGCTCAGTATATATAATAATGAAATAATAACATGAATACCAGTTAGTGCTGGGTAGCAATGCTGCCTCATAGCAAGGAGGTCCTGAGTTTGATTCCCAGGAGGGGTGACCTACGTCCTTTCTACTGGGAGTTTGCAAGAATTGGGACATGACAGTTGACCGGAACAGTGACTGTGGGTTAAGACAAGGGACTTGAATAGTGACTGGAGCAAGAAAAGGGAAACAGAACAGAGGTTCGGGCATGATGAGGCTAGAATAGAGACTGGGGCATGACAGAACACTGGATAGAGACAGAACCTGTAACTAAGAAAAACACTATGACAGGGCTTTCCAGAGAAGCTGATGGTACTGTCGATAGTGTGCTCTTAATAGCAGCAGGAGGCACCAGTGAGACAGCAGAAGTAAACTCAAACACAAGGAAGTGACAGCTATTAAGGTCTGTTAAATGTAAGGAAGGATCATGCCCTACTGTTTGATGTTCATTTTCTTCATCCAAAGTAGATTAGTTCTTCAACTAATGCTGCCAAAATTTAAGATTACTGGAAAAGAAAACACATACAGAGCTAAAAGAAAGTAAGTTCTGAAAGTGTGACTGTATTATCTGTTGTCTAAACAGGCGCTTTGGGCAGGAGGACATTATCTCTTCAGACTGGAGCATCGATCACCATCCCATGTAATTATGATGTGGAATATAAA
Source organism: Hepsetus odoe (assembly GCA_017165825.1). Classification (NCBI taxonomy): domain Eukaryota; kingdom Metazoa; phylum Chordata; class Actinopteri; order Characiformes; family Hepsetidae; genus Hepsetus; species Hepsetus odoe. The sequence continues at coordinate 11,889 of JABMDN010021369.1, forward strand.
CAACATAAAAAATACTGGTGTTATGATGCTGCTGAAGCGTTCAGCTACTGTCAGATTCAAGCTTATACAAATACAACTCAAGATAGATTAACAGTGACTGACCAACCAGCTCAGAGTCTCTTTACTGTGACTATGAGAAATCTGCAGAGTGGAAACACTGGAATGTACTGGTGTGCTGTGGAGATTGGGGGAATATTCCAAGCAGATATTAAAGAAGAGTTTTATATCAGAGTGGGCTGAGGTATTATTAGTTACTATCTGCTACAAATAAAATGTTGTCTTCTTACCATATTCAGTCATGTTTCTCATGTTGATTTCTTCAGGGATAATTTCTTGATTTTCTGTCTGTGTACAGACGCTGGTCTGTCTGTGTCGGTGAGCACTGTGAGTGGTCAGGAGGGGGGTAATGTCAGTGTGCAGTGTTTCTACAGTGCTGGATATAAGAATGAACAGAAACAGTGGTGCAGATCTAAAGAAGGGAGATGTTACACAACAGAAAGGACAAACAATTCCCAGAATTCAGCTGTGTAGATCATTGATGATGGGAAAAGTTCCTTCAGTGTGAAGATGAGTGGACTGCAGAAGAGTGATACTGGCTGGTACGGGTGTAAAACTGGAAATTTTCTGTTCATCTTGATGTCACTGATGCATCTCCAGGTTTGATTATGAAGATCAGTACTCAGTTCTGTGAAAAGAATGAGTTATGTTCATCTATCATTCATGTTGAACAGGAACATGAAACAGGAACATTTTATTTTATAAAGAAAAACGGCTTCATGGTAGGCACCGTAAGTATGTATAAAAGACTTTTTAGGGGTGTATGTCATTGTTATCGAGGGGGGGATTTTGGCCTACTGTTGTTTAATAGCATACAATTGCATGCTTTAATATTATAATTATTTTTTGTGTCAATTTTTTAATTTTTGTATATTATTTTTTTACCTATAACAAATATACAAATATTCTCACAGGTACATAAACACTACTAGCTACCATTAGAATAACTACATTTTCAAATGTTGATCAGGAACAAAAGCAACAACTTAAAACAAACAACAGGCCCTTTGCATCACATATATTTCTCTCATGTGTGGAAATGGGTGTTGTAGATAGCAATTTAATTCAGATAACTGCTTGAAAGTAGAATTAATATACTTTAAACTACAATTTTTCCATATTCAACCCAAAAAATGGCAACTGAGATCAGTCCTTTGAACCAACAAAAAATCTGAGGGACACTCATCACAAAAGTGATGTTGTACACTGAACATCAGAGCCTTTGGGCCTCCATCGCTAATTTATTTAAAGGAAATTTGTATTATTGCAACTGTAAATTAGTCCTTATTACCATAATTTAAGGTAATATGTGATAAAACTGAATGGAAATAAACTGTTAAACACACTAATTATTAAAGTAAACGTGACAACCCTTGTCATTGCAAGGTCACAGGAAAGCACACAGTGAACCACAACGAAATTGGACCTCTGCATTTAACCCATGTACACAAACACCGTGCAGCTATTGAAAGCACCCAGGGAGTAGTGACGGGTACGGTACCTTGCCCAAGGGTACCTCAGGGCAACCTACTGGTGAGGGACTCAAACCCACAATCTTCTGATGCGAGGGCATCTCCCTAACCACTAGGCCACCGCTGCCCCTAAATCATTGGCACTTCTACGTCATACTTAAGTATATATATATACACACACTTCTAAAAAAATTAAAGGAACACTTTTTAATCAGCATAGTATCAAGTCAGTTAAACTTCTGGGATATTGATCTGGTCAGTTAAGCAGCAGAGGAGGTTGTTTATCAGTGTCAGCTGTTTTGGTGTTAATGAAATTAACAACATGTGCACTAAAGGGGCAACAATGAGACGACCTTAAAAACAGAAATGTTTCTGCAGGTGGAGGCCACAGACATTTTTACCCTCCGCATCGTTTTTTGACTTCTTTTCAGTAGTCTGGAGAGGCTTTGGTGAACGTTATGCTGCCTGCAGTATAGTTCAGCATGATCGGTTTGATGGCGGGTTAGTGTTGGTCTGGAGAGGCATATCCATGGAGGGAAACACAAACCTGTACAGGATAAACGATGGCACCTTGACTGCCATTAGGTATCTGGATGAAATCCTTAGACCCATTGTCAAACCCTCAGCTGGTGCAGTGGGTCCTGAGTTCTTTGTGGTGCATGATAATGCTCTGAACCTTTGGGAATTAAATAGCCAGCCCCAAATGCAACGCGCCATCTGCCGTGAAACTTTCTACTTGTAGATGCATGAATTATATTATATATATATAATATATTATATCTTCTTCTTCTTCTTTTTCTTTCGGCTGCTCCAGTTTAGGGGTCGCCACAGCGGATCAACTGTCTCCATTTCTTCCTGTCTTTTGCATCTTCCTGCTTCAACCCGACCACCTGCATGTCCTCTCTCACCACGTCCATAAACCTCCTCTTTGGTCTTCCTCTTCTCCTCTTTCCTGGCAGCTCCATCCTCAACATCCTCCTTCCAATATAATCATCGTCTCTCCTCTGCACATGTCCAAACCAACGCAACCTTGCTTCTCTAACTTTGTCTCCAAGACGTCTAACCTGAGCTGTCCCTCTAATATACTCATTTCTAATCCTGTCCAACCTCGTCACACCCAACGAAAATCTCAGCATCTTTAACTCTGACACCTCCAGCTCCGCCTCCTGCCTTTTCGTCAGTGCCACCGTCTCCAACCCATACAACATAGCTGGTCTCACTAC
>JABMDN010021374.1:0-11975 GCA_017165825.1 Hepsetus odoe
AGTCAGTAAAGCTCCCAAAGTGATGAAATGGGAAATGAGTGTAGAAAGAAGACGGATGAATATAATAAAGTGTTTTTCTATCATTATTATTTTATGAGTGTGAAACAGCTGAACTGGGTTTTTTTTAGGTGAAAGTTTACTAACACCAGTTGAATGAGTTAAACACAGGGGTTCCTCGAGTTACAACAGACCCGACATTGAGTTGCGATACTCTCTCCCATAAAAAACTTACAAACACATAGACGTAAGCGTTTCGTCGTACGCCATTTGCTTCAGACTTATGAGACTACATAGAACTTTTAGTTTTTGGCTGTGCATGTTTTTGGTGGACCAATACGCAGTAACGCGGAGTCTGAGTGAAGATGATGGTGCATGTTAGGAAAGGTAAGTGACTTAGGCTAGGGTATGTCGACTTACAACTAAATTAATGTTACATCATTGTTGTGGGAACCAATCTGCATCACAACTTGAGGACCACCTTAAAATCTACTATTATACATAACATTTAACATAAAAACTTGACATAGTTGGAAATTAAAAAGTTGACAGATAATTCTGCTGTACAGCGTTCATCAAATTGTCAGAAGCACCTCAGACTGAGAGTAAATATATTTATAGTGAAAACACAAGTGTAGAACTGAATGTGTTTAATCTGGTTCTTCACTGCACTGTGGATGTGGATCAATCAAGTGTTTTACCTTTAACAATGAGTCTGATGTAGGTGTATTCACCCCCTTCAACTTCACACATGTAATCTCCTCCATCCTCTGCAGTCAGGATTGATATGAGTAGAGAGAGATTTCCTGGAGAGTGAGTGTTAAACAGCTGAACTCTGTCTCTGTACTGATCACTCTCTCTGGATATCAAACCCCAACTCACTCCATTTATATTGTGTTTCTTCCAGGTGAGTTTCTCAGGTGTGGAGTGTAGATCAGAGCAGGAACAGGGCAGCAGTACTGACTCTCCTGTGTAACCAATGATCTCGTTTGTCCTCCCAGAGTCTTCCAGTGAGCAGCCTGCAGAAACACACCAGTTAATGACCTTCACTATCAGACACCTCAGCAAAGATCATGGAATACAGATGATATTCATGAGTATAGACTCACAATGAGCTTCAGCTGCTGTCAATCTGCTGAATGTCTGTTGTAGGAAACAGAACAACAGACTCACCTTCAGCCACATGGAGCACTAACAGCAGATAAAACCACACCTTCATTCTTACTGAGATCAACACCTTCAACTACATACAGCAGCAGCACTACTGCACACACACTCTTACACACACACACTAGACTGCAGCTTTCCGACACACTCAGCACTAAACTAAAGTCTGAGGTTTACTTCTGAAACTTCTGAAGGTTAATGGATGTTGAGAGCTTGTTTGAAGGATGAGAGGATTGACAGTTCCTTGTTTTCCACTCTTACTGAATAATCAGTACTCAATTGATTATTCAGCACTGAATAATCGGGTTTGCTGGCTACTTCAGGTCTTGCTTTTGAGTCTTAAGCAAGTGTAGCTCTTGGTGTTCAGAGTCGGTCACACCATAACAGTAGGAAACAGAACAGCAGACTCACCTTCAGCCACATGGAGCACCAGCAGCAGATGGAGCACACCTTCATTCTTACTGAGATCAACACCTTCAACTACATACAGCAGCAGCACTACTGCACACACACTCTTACATACACACTAGACTGCAGTCTACCGACACACTCAGCACTAAACTGAGCAAGGCCCTTAACCCCAAGTTGCTCCAGGGGGACTGTCCCTGTAGATAAGAAAGGCAAGTCGCTCTGGATTAGAGCGTCAGCTAAATACCGTAAATGTAAACTAAAACCTGAAGTCCAGACCACACTCAAAACAACTTTAATACACTCTCCCACAATCACAGCAAAGAGGAAGTGCCTTCAAATTAGTTCATCTCTCTCTCTCTCTCTCTCTCTCTCTCTCTCTCTCTCTGTCTTATGCAGTGGCATCCTGTTTCTCACTAACACAATCCTCTTCTTTTTCAATGTGCCATGTTCTGCAACAAGAGTTGCACTCTTTATCTCTCTCTCTACACATCTACACTCACTCCCACTGCACACTTTATTAGAGCAGCTTGCTGGATCATAGTTCCAGACTGAGTTCCATCTGCATACAGTCTGTTACACATCCTCTGGCCCTTCATCAGTGCTATATTTCTGGCCAAAACTCACACTTAACTGGATATTTTTCAGCAGCAGATCACTCTCAGTGACATATATTTGAATATATTTGACATATATTCTTACCTCCTGTGTCTGATAAACTTAAAAGCTGTGACAAATGTTTTTTTAATCATGATACCGAAATAATATGCTGTACCAACAATAAAGACTTATTAATGTTTTAATCGATATATATTACATGTTTATGAGCCAGGTATGACATCTTTCATCAGAAAGATGGAAATGTGATCATTACAATGTACAGTTTCTCACTGACATCTACAGATGCAGCCCCCTGGACCACAGTTTAGTTTATGAAATACAGATGATGTTCATGAGGACTGATATACAATGAGCAGACTCACCTTCAGCCACATGGAGCACCAGCAGCAGATAAAACCACCCCATTCTTCCAGAGATCCCAAACACCCTCAACTACATACAGCAAGAGCACTACACACACAGCACTAAACTAAAGCTTCTATTGACTCTTCCCAAGAAAGAGGAAGTGACTTCAGATGAACTCATCTCTCTCTCTCGCTCTCTCTCTCTCTCGCTCTCTCTCTCTCTCTCTCTCTGTCACTCACACACACTAAATATATCAATGCAATAACATCCTGTGTGTCACTAACATTTTCATCCATCACCACATGCGACCACTCACATTATTAGAAAGTAACTGGAGTACAGATCTAGACTGAGGGCCATCAACATAAAGTGTGTTAACCATCCTCTGGTCCTTCATCAGTGCAATATTCCTACATCTGCAGGAACCTCAGGTGGACCTGAGACTGTTTAATATGGGTTCCTAGTTATGTGTGTGTCTATTGTGCTTCAACAGAATGCCAATTCTTCCAATGGACACCGCAAAACCTCGTGACCTGGTGCTGGATGCAGTGCTGGAAGTATCTAAAGAATCCTAAGTTGTCAACGGGTCAATACTTGGAGGGACCGCTTCTGCTTGTTGTAAGATGGGCTTCTGCCCACCTTCCATCACTGAAACAAGACCAGAGGTCAGCAGATCACAACATCTTGGAATTCTTCACCATCGTGGCTGAGAGTGGATGGAATACACCAGGCTTAAACTCGTCAACAAGAGGAATTGAGAGGACAGAAAACCCTTTCTGCTCTTTATGAGGCTGTCAGCCCTCAGGACCCAGAGCCCATGGAGGAGCTGAAAGAAGAATAAATTCTATTCAACCATCACCTGAGCAGCCTATCTGAGCATGATCAGCAAGTGCAGCTCTTAGGGTGAAAAATGAGGAAACACCATGCACAGGTTGTCAGTACATTGCAGACCAGACACACATTCACACACACACAGTCATATGAAGCAGCTATTTAGCATCTCAAGTTTTTGGAAGAGAGGAACCTTGCATGCCAGAATTAGAAGACATAGAATAAAAAGATTGGTTGTAGAAAAGGGTGAGCAAGCCAGAAAGAGGCACTGATGTGTATGTCAAACCTGACAGACATTTCCTCCCTGCATGCATTTGAGTGTGTGTGTGTGTGTGTGTTTTTGTGTTCCTGTGTACCTTTAGGTGTGTGCCTGTGGGTGTGTGTGTGTGTGTGTGTGTGTGTGTGTGTGTGTGTGTGTGTGTGTGAGTGTGTGTGAGTTTGTGTGTGTGTGTGTGTGTGTGTGTGTGTGTCTGTGTGTGACTGAAAAACCCATCATAAAAGTGGAAACAGTGATCTAATGACTCTCTCGCCTCTGTGTGTGATTGTGTGCTGATAAGAAACCTTTCTAAAGACAGAAGAGTTCCTGTGGAGTCTGTTCTCTCACAGCTCCTCTGAGCTGCAGGACATTAGAGTGTGTTCAGCTCCAGTGAAGAGCTGCTGAGAGAGTTGTGTACTCAGTGTGTGTGTGCAGCACTAGTGTAGGGCTGGTGTGTATCTGTCACTGTGCTGTGAAGTCAGTGCTGTTTTACTAGTGAGAATGTTGCTGAGTTTTTATCTTCTCTTCATTGAGCTTCACGTCACTGAAGGTGAGTGTGATCTGTTTTTTCCTCTTAGTGATGAACGGCTATGTAGAAAAAGCCCTTTATAAACGATTGTCCAGAAGACTTGACTGGAGATCTGGGTTCACAGCAGTGAAAAGTTTAGATTTAATTTAAGAAATCTATATTTCAAATTTATATTTTGTTTTTTTTTTATTTCTGTTTTTAAAATGTATATTATATCTTGTTTTTCAAGATAATTTATTATGTCACAAAAATATTTATGCTTATATCTCATATATTTGAGTATTTATTCTATAATTAATTTCACTTGGTGTCTCTGATGAACAGAATAAAAAGATGCTTTAGTTCTAAAAGTGTCGTTCGGTTAAAGTGTCATTAAGAAACTGTTGAAGGACAGAATGATCTTATGAACTGAAACAGTTTATCTCTTCAGCACCGCGAGTGAATGGGCCTATATTCACCATTAAACAGACAAACATGTTGCAGAAAACAAGCTGAAATATTCTGTAGGATTACTTGTAGGATATTCTGTATTATTACTTTGTAAATTATTATTTATGCTAACCTAATAATTCATATTAGTTTTATAATTATTTTTAATGTTTTAATGTTACAGAAATAACTGAAAAAGGAGTTCCTCACCTTGACTGTGTCATGTCTTTTCCTGAGGTCTGATCATATTTGTGATCTGTTTAGCTCACTTTGATTTTGCTGACGAGTTAGTCCTGTTCATGAACCTTGGATTAATTCCACACTCATGTACTCATGTACTTATTCTCCTGAACTGATTTACTGCAGAACTATATAATCAGGTCATGAAATTCACTTCCTTCTCTTTCTGCTGCAGGTGAGACTCCATCATGGACTTGATGTTCACTCATCGAACACTAACAGCAGATAAACTGACTGACAGTCTGACAGTAGATCTTAATCAGTGGATCACGCTGAGAACAGATCTCTTCTTGTAGCTGTTTGAAGACAAAGCCCAGGTTGGGCTTCCTAAAGGCAGGAGACTGATAGTGAGGTTGAAGATGAGTTTCAAAGAAAGAGATCAGAAACACCAAACAGGACCAGATGGCTTTTACTATGGACTTGGAGATTTGATCTAAGTAAAAACCATCAGCAGCCATTAATACACCATCCATTTTCTGCCGCTTGTCCCAAACGGGGTCGCGGGGGAGTGCTGGCGTCCAACCCAGCGCACACAAGGCGAGGACGGGGAACGCCCCCTGGACAGGTCGCCAGCCCATCGCAGGGACCATTAAAACACACCATGCAGAAACTGTGTCCACAAGGAACAGTCACTGGATCCTCCAGCAGATCCAGACAGACTGGACAGCTGAACTGGTCCTGATGTACTGAAATACAGGACTCTGCCATTTTCCTGCACTCAGACTGAGAGACAGCAGCTCTGAGATCAGTTACCTTTTCCTTGAAATGAGGAAGAAGAGTGGAAGTGGCTACATGTTGAAGATCTGGAGGATTTTGCTTTGCAATTGGGGAGCGGTGTATTGTGGGAAAGAGACCCGGACTGAACAAGCAGCAAACTTTGCGGCCTCAGACACAACGCTTTCTTGATTAAAAAAAAAAAAAAAAAAAACTTCCACATTTAACGTAAGTGTTACCATGACATCCTCTTTTGTGCTGTGTTTGTCGTGCGGCATGTACAGCGTAGACTGTCCGTCCAACCATGTAGACTCTTATACCTGTAGGAAATGCGTAACTGTAACGCAGTTGGAGGACAGGATTCGTGTTCTGGAGGGGCAAATTAGTACTTTATCACAGTGTAGTCAGACTGAGGGACGTGTAGTTCCGGCTCAGTCGGAGCCGCTGGCCGAGTTAGACTCGGCTGTAGACCCTCCGGGCCCAGCCGTAGCCGGTTCGGAGCCAGCACCGGCGGCATGTTCAAGGGAACGCTGGGTGACCGCCAAACGGGGGTCCAGGAGCTCAAAGAATGGACCTCCTGCACACCAGTCTTCAATTCGGCTGACGAACAGGTACTCTGCTCTTGGCAGCGCGCCTGCTGAAGCGGAGCAGGTGCTCATAATTGGCGACTCGATTGTTAGGAATGTTAGCGTTCCTAGCCGTCCTAAACCAGCGGTCTCTGTGAAATGCCTCCCCGGGGCCAGAGTCTCTGACATCGAGGCACGATTGGACTCTTATTCCAGCAATGAAGTTCCGACCTTGGTTGTTCACGCTGGAACTAACGATATAAAGTCCCAACAATCCGAGGTATTAAAGAGGAACTTCATCTCAATGTGTTCAAAAGCTGTAACTAAATGTCAGAACTTAATTGTGTCTGGTCCCTTGCCAATTCTCTTTAGAGGAGATGTAACCTACAGTAGGCTGCTCTCTTTCAATCGCTGGCTAGAGACTTGGTGTGCATCTAAAAGCATCGCCTTCATAAATAATTGGGACCTCTTTTGGGAACGGCCTGGCCTTTATAAAAGGGACGGTCTTCATCCTAACTGGAGAGGATCATATATGCTTTCCCAAAATATGGCAGCAAAATTGCCACTGTGACTCTTTAGAGCACCACCCAGGCCGCAGTCCTGTGATCTTAAATCACACGCTGGCTATTATCCCACTACCAGTACACTCTTGGCAGAAACCCAGGTTCCTTATAACACGGCATCCCCTATGTCACACATTAGCTTAGAACCAGGCTCCTCTCATCATTACCAGAGAATACATATTCTTAGTACGATAAGGAAGCAGCATAGATGCCAATCTAGGGACTCCTGCGCTGGTAACCTGCTCCCAGTACCAATCATAAAAACAAATAAAACACAGCGTCCGACTAAAATCAAATGTTCACTGCTGAATGTTCGCTCCTTAGGAAACAAAGCAGTGCTTATTAATGAGATGGTACTCGACACAAAGTCAGATATCTGTCTACTGACTGAAACTTGGCTTAGACCCACTGACACCATCCCCTTAGTGGAAGCCTCCCCGGATGGGTTCTCATACCTGCATAAATCACGCTCAGTAGGACGTGGTGGAGGCCTGGCTGCAATTTTTGATGAATCATTTAAGGTTGATTCAAAAACTACTGAGAGCTTCCACACATTTGAAGTGATGCTGCTAAGCATTAGGTCTGATTTAGCGCTCCATATCCTATTAGTTTATAGACCTCCAGGACCATATGCTGCCTTTATCAATGAATTTGGCAATCTGCTCTCTGACTTGGTTGTTAGGTTTACTAGATTCGTGATGCTAGGTGACTTTAACATACATGTTGATACAGAGACGGATGCAGGTGCCAAAAGCTTCCTAACGCTCCTCGATTCTGTCGGTTGCACCCAGCATATATCAAGACCTACCCATGTACAAGGACACACGTTAGATCTAATTATCTCGTATGGACTTGACATTGATACTGTACTGGTCCACTCCTTAAATAAACTTTTTTCCGACCATTCTTTAATCACGTTTGAGATTAATATGTCTCCACCGTACCTCAGTGAAAGGACTAGTACAACACGACACCTAAACAGGGCTAAATGTGTTCAGTTTATGGAGGCCGTAACAGAAATAGATTTCACCTGTAACCCAACTGTTAATGACATCACCGACATGTACAATACAGTAGTTGGGCAGATCCTTGATCAGGTAGCCCCAATTAAGACAAAGAAGGTTAGAACTATCAGGCACTCTCCCTGGTTCAATGATCACACATGGGCTGCTAAGCGGGAGTGCCGTAAGCTAGAACGCAGATGGAAGACAACAGGTCTCCAAGCCTCTCAGGTTCTATGGTCTGCTAAACTAAAACAATATAAGAAAGCTCTATATAGTGCTCGCACTGAGTACTATTCAAAGCTTATTGAAAACAACAAGCAGAACCCCCGCTATTTATTTCAGACACTCGCTCAGCTAACAGACAAAACTGATAAAAGGCCAGCATGTAGTATTACTAACGATAGGTTTCTTAAGTTTTTTAATGATAAAATTAACAACATTAGGCTCCAAATGTGCCCTATTAGCCCTCAAATTAATCCATTAGCTGAACAGTGCTCACAATATTTTAGTGATTTTAATCTCATCGATAACTCTGAGCTAATTTCTGTTATAGCCAAAGCAAACTCCACGACCTGTCGGTTAGATCCCATTCCAACCAAGCTCCTGAAGGAATCCTTAGGAATACTATCAACACCTATACTTGATATCATGAACGCATCCTTGACCTCCGGTGTAGTCCCCAATCAGTTTAAAACAGCAGTGGTTAGACCACAGCTTAAAAAACCTAACTTGGACCCTCGCTCACCAAGTAATTATAGACCTATCTCTAATGTCCCGTTTCTCTCTAAGATTCTAGAAAAACTAGTTGCGAGACAACTGCAGTCATATCTAGACACGCATAACCTCTTAGATAAATTCCAATCAGGTTTCCGGCTTGGCCATAGCACAGAAACTGCTCTAACTAGAGTGGTGAATGATATAATGGTCTCGAGTGATGCAGGAAACATTACTGTTCTTGTTCTGTTAGATCTTAGTGCTGCGTTCGACACGGTAGATCACTCCATTTTAGTAAATAGGCTTCACTCCACTGTCGGCATTACCTGAACAGCCCTTAAATGGTTCAACTCCTATCTCACAAACCGTTACTACTTTATCCAAATGGATGATTATGGCACCCCCTCACCTATGTCACTAGTTAACTATGGAGTCCCACAAGGGTCGGTGTTGGGCCCAGTGCTCTTCTCCCTCTACATGCTCCCACTAAGCACTATTATACGGAAGCATAATGTTAGTTACCACTCTTACACTGATGACACTCAGCTATACTTATCTTTTAAATCATGTGATAAAGCATCAACCGGCACTTTAATTAGCTCCTCAGTGATTTTAGGGATTGGATGAATAACAACTTCCTCTCACTAAACCCCGAAAAAACTGAGCTGCTCTTGTTTTGTAGTAGTGATGTAGACAGGGCCAACTTCATTTCGCATATCCGGGATGCAGGGTTGAAGTTTTCAGTTAGTACTCTGGCACGTAACCTTGGTGTTATTTTCGATTCAAATCTTTCATTTAATCCCCATGTTAATGCAGTTGCGAAGACATGCTTCCTGCACCTTCGGAACATTGCCAAACTACGGTGCTTTCTGTCAATGGAAGACACTGCGAAAGTAGTACATGCATTTGTATACAGTAGATTAGATTACTGTAATGCCCTACTTTCTGGAAGCTCTCAGGGCACATTAAGCACCCTACAGCGCATTCAGAACACAGCCGCTAGGATTGTTAGCAGGAGCAGGAAGTACGACCACATAACTCCCATACTCTCCTCGCTTTACTGGCTTCCTATTAGGTACAGGGCTGACTTCAAGGTCCTCCTCTTAACCTACAAGGCACTTAAAGGTCTTGCCCCAATATACCTAACCGAACTGCTTAATACCTATACACCTAACCGCCCACTTAGATCCCAGAATAAAGATCTCCTAATTGTCCTTCGCATAAATAAATGTATAGGAGCACGAGCTTTCAGTTACAGGGCCCCTAGATTGTGGAACAGCTTGCCTGCTTCTGTACGGGATGCCAATTCAGTCTCGGTCTTTAAATCACGGCTGAAGACTTACTACTTTAGTTTAGCTTACCCGCACCAATCACCATAGTGCACCACTAGTAATGTCGCTGGTGCTGCTGTACATGCCATCGCACTGTTTCATTTCTGTGTCTGTCACTACTGGATCCTGCTTATTACTGACCCCCTCATTCCATTTCTCTCCCCACATGTCCGGGGGGGCCCGTTGTGGTCATCACCTGAGTCCAATGCCGAGCTACCATCTGGTCTGTGTGATGCATCTGATGCGCCAAGGGACCCTGGTGGCTCATTGGTACCTGGAAGCAACTTGGGACTCCTCACTGATCCTGGAGTTTAAAACCAAACTAACTCTGTACTGTTAGTATACCCAAGGGGGTTGGGTAGCTGGTTGACCTTGGACTCTCAGAGGTTTTTTTCTCCACATAGTGGAGTTTTTGGTTCCTCTCCTCCGTAGTCATCCGGCTTAAACATCTTAAACATCTATTACTGTAACCTGTTCCATCATCGACCATCAATGTAAAGTGCCTTGGGGCAACTTTGTTGTAAAAGGCGCTATACAAGAATAAATTGAATTGAATTGAATTGAACATCAGCTCCCCAGGAAGACTTTTGAGCCAAAGGTGTCTTTATACACTCTTACTCAGAACTCAGTTCAGTGTTTCTGTTTCTTCTTTCAACTTTATTTCTTGCTGATAGAACCTGAGAAAGGCCATTAAATATGTCAGTAAGAAATGTGTATTTCTGTTACTGCAAGAGTTTTTCTTTAAACGTACATTTAAGTCCAAACAAGGCTGCGTGGAAACATCAGCCAGCTTCAGTTCAGTTTCCAGGTTTGTAGAAAATCTGTTACTTCACAAGAGAAAATATGATCCAGACAAACTGGACAGCTGAACTGATCCTGATGAACTGAAATCTGGTTTTACTGGGGAAAAAAAAAAACAACAAAAACTTACAGTAACTTTTAACGTGTTTGAGCAAAACACCTAAATCTGGAATGTAAAATAAGATTTTAAATGCCCATAAAAATTAATATAGTGTTTAATGTTTAGTTCATGTAATCTTACATCTAAGCTTACACAATAAAGGGCAGCATAAAGATTCAGATTTACACCAAACCCACTTTACATTACTTCACATCCATGTTTGAACACTTTACACAACAGAGGCGTCAGGCTGGCGTGTGAAATGTGTCAGTACTGAACTCAGACTGTATAATGATGTAATAATGAAGTGGTTTAAACACAACACCACTTTATTAAACACAACATTTTATTAGAACTATATACAGAAACACCACACAAAAATAAACACAACACTTTAATAATGATCATCAGAATACTAATAATAATTCAGTTCATTAAAATAATATAATTAATTAAGGTGAAGGCGGAGGAGTCTGTGCTGCAGGATCTGAAATGAGAAAAGACAAGAAAGCAGGTTAATGTACTCACACACTGTCACGGATGAGGTGTTTTGGGCACGATATAGGGCGCTCTGTTCTGACTGAGCACACCTGAGCTAATGAAGGCACAGGTGTGCCTCATTGGGGCTGACTATTTAAGCCCCGATGAGTCAGAACAGAGCGCGGCTCATTAGTTGCTCTTGTTTTGTAAATATAGTTAATAAATTTATGATCTGAACTCCTGGCTCAGCGTTGGCGTCCTTCCCACACCCCACCCCATCCCACACTTCTCATTAGTTAGGCAAGGCCTACACTCTATGGTGGTATTTGGCATTTTTGGTATCTTGGTATCTTGGTTTAGGCTGCAGTTCTTTGGTTTTGATTTGAACTGCAGCCCTTTGCTCTTGTTTTGTAAATATAGTTAATAAACTTATGATCCGAACTCCTGGCTCAGCATTGGCGTCCTTCCCACACCCCGCCACCATTAGACACACACACACACAAACACACACACACACGCGCACACACACACACACACACACACACACAGCTGAAGCTAACTAAACAACATTTTTTTGAAAAATATATACATAAACAACACAATAATAAAAACAAAACTGTAATACTGAGAGTAATTATTAATATTAATAATACTGTAGTTAATTAAAATAATTATAATTAATTAAAGTGAAGGGAGGAGGACTCATGTGCTGGAGGATAGACACTGTTGTTCAGACATCAGTTTCTGAAATGAGAAAACACAAAAAGCATATTACTGTACAAGCACACACACACACACACACACACACACACACACACCCACACACACACACACACACCTACACACACACACACACACACACACACACACACACACACA
>JABMDN010021375.1:0-14256 GCA_017165825.1 Hepsetus odoe
TCACACACACACACAAACAAATACACTTATTCACACACACACACACACACTCACTCAAATACACTTATTCACACACACACACACACACACACGCACACAAATATACTTATTCACACACACACACACACAAATATACTTATTCACACACACACACACATACAAATATACTTATTCACACACACACACAAATACACTTATTCACACACACGCGCACACACACACACACAAATACACTTATTCACACACACACACACAAATACACTTATTCACACACACACACACACACACATACAAATACACTTATTCACACACACACACACACAAATACACTTATTCACACACACACACACACAAATACACTTATTATTCACACACACACAAATACACTTATTCACACACACACACACATTCACACACACACACATACACACACACATACAAATACACTTATTCACACACACAAATACACTTATTCACACACACACACACAAACAAATACACTTATTCACACACACACTCAAATACACTTATTCACACACACACACACACACACACATATACAAATACATTTATTCACACACACACACACACACACACACACACACACAGAAATACACTTATTCACACACACACAAATACACTTATTCACACACACACAAATACACTTATTCACACACACACACACACACAAATACACTTATTCACACACACACATACAAATACCCTCTCTCTTTCATTGCTTTGTGTTTTGTTGAATCTGTTTTACAACTTTAGGTTTTTCAAGGCATCGCTCCCTAAAATCTCACTGAGTGCATTTAACTGTGTGAGTGTGTGAGTGTGTGTTTGTGTGTGGGGGGTGACACACAGAGAGAGTGTACAAGGTTTCCAAGGCGACATATAATGAGCACTTTGGCCGAACAGAAATAGTTTGATGATTCATCTGGCCGAGGGGAGGAGTGTCACCTCACACACACACACACACACACACGCACACGCACACGCACACACACGCACACACACGCACACACACACACACCACACACACACACACACACACACACACACCACACACACACACATACACCACACACACACACACACACCACACACACACACACACACACACACACACCACACACCACACACACACACACACACCACACACACACACGCACCACACACACACACACACACACACACACAGATAAAGATAAGATCTGGTGTTTTTTGCTGAAACCTGTGAAAATTAACATTTTAATTTTCCTAACATTTTAATTTTCCTAACATTTTCTTTTGACCTCTTACTGTTTGTGTTGTTTATATTTTTAGTAAAGAAAAAAACTATAACGTCAATAAAAATGAATAATTTTTTCTATAAACCAATACAGTGTTAGGGTTTGATGCTGCTGTTGAGGGAGGTGAAAGTGAAGGAACCTCCCAAAGTTCTCAGGGATTTTAATAAACACAGTTTCCAATGTATTTACTTAACTGTAGCAAATAAAAAAGACAATAGAATAGAGACAAAAAGATCAAAAGAAAAGTATTAAAAAGAATTTCAGACCTCTTCTGATGAATAACAATTATGGAAGACGTTTTCCCTCGCCCGGACGTGGGTCACCGCGGCCTCCCTCTGGAGCCAGGCCTGGAGGTGGGGCCCGATGGCGAGCTCCTGGTGGTCGGGCCTTCACCCATGGGGCCCGGCCGGGCACAGCGCGAAGAGGCAACGTGGGTCCACCTTCCCATGGACTCACCACCTGTAGGAGGGCCAAAGAGGTCGGGTGCAGTGTGAGCTGGGCGGTGGCCGAAAACGGGGGCCTTGGCGGTCCGATCCTCGGCTGCAGAAGCTGGGACGTCTAGGGACGTGGAATGTCACCTCTCTGGTGGGGAAGGAGCCTGAGCTAGTGCGCGAGGTTGAGAAGTTCCGGCTAGATATAGTTGGACTCACCTTGACGCACAGCTTGGACTCTGGAACCAGTCTCCTTGAGAGGGGCTGGACTCTCTTCTACTCTGGAGTTGCCACCGGTGAGAGGCGCCGAGCAGGTGTGGGCATTCTTATTGCCACCTGGCTCGGGGCCTGTACATTGGGGTTTATCCCGGTAGATGAGAGGGTGGCGGCCCTCCGCCTTCGGATCAGGGGACGGGTCCTTAGTGTTGTCTGCGCTTATGCGCCAAACAGCATTCTGGACTACCCACCCTTTCTGGGGTCTCTGGAGGGGGTGCTAGAGAGCGTCCCTGCTGGGGACTCCATCGTTCTGCTGAGGGACTTCAATGCGGCCCCATGTCTTGGACAATCGGGTGAAGAGAGGGGCGGAGCTGTCAACTGACCATCACCTGGTGTTGAGTTGGCTTTGTTGGTGGGGGAGGATGCCGGTCAGGCCTGGTAGACCCAAACGTATTGTGAGGGTCTGCTGGGAGCGTCTGGCAGAGTCCCCTGTCAAGACAAGCTTCAACTCCCACCTCCGTCAAAGCTTTAACCACGTCTCGGGGGAGGTGGGGGACATTGAGTTCGAATGGACTATGTTCCGCGCCTCCATTGTCAAGGTGGCTGACCGGAGCTGTGGCCAGGAGGTGGTCGGTGCCTGTCGCGGTGGCAACACTAGAACCTGTGCTGAGGGAGGCCATCAAGCTGATGAAGGAGTCCTACCGGGCCTTTTTTGCCAGTGGGGCTCCGGAGGCAGCTGATAGGTACCGACAGACCAAGCGGAATGCGGCTCTGGTGGTTGCTTAGGCAAAAACTCTGGCTTGGGAGGAGTTTGAAGAGGCCATGGAGAAGGACTTCCAGACGGCTTCGAGGAAATTCTGGTTCACCATCCGGCGTCTCAGAAGGGGAAAGCAGTGCACAGTCAACACAGTGTATAGTGGGGATGGTGCGCTGCTGACCTCGACTCGGGACGTTGTGGGTCGGTGGGGGGAATACTTCGAACACCTCCTTAATTGCACCAACATGCCTTCCGAGGAGGAAGCAGAGCCTGGGGACATAGAGGTGGACTCTTCCATCTCTGGGGCTGAGGTTGCCAAGGTGGTCAAAAAGCTCCTTGGTGGCAGGGCTCCGGGAGTGGATGAGATCCGCCCAGAGTTCCTCAAGGCTCTGGATGATGTAGGACTGTCATGGCTGACACGCCTCTGCAACATCGCATGGACATCGGGGACGGTGCCTCTGGATTGGCAATCTGGGGTGGTGGTCCCCCTCTTTAAGAAAGGGTACCGGAGGGTGTGTTCCAACTATCGAGGGATCACACTTCTCAGCCTCCTGGGGAAAGTCTATTCAGGGGTCCTGGAAAGGAGGGTCTGTCGGATAGTCGAACCTCAGATTCAGGAGGAGCAGTGTGGTTTTCGTCCAGGTCGCGGAACAGTGGACCAGCTCTACACCCTTAGCAGGGTCCTGGAGGGTGCATGGGAGTTTGCCCAACCAGTTTACATGTGCTTTGTGGACTTGGAGAAGGCATTCGACCGTGTCCCTCGGGGGCTCCTGTGGGGGGTACTCCGGGAGTATGGGGTATCGGATTCCCTGTTAAGGGCTGTCTGGTCCCTGTACAATTGGTGTCAGAGCTTGGTCCGCATTGCCGGCAGTAAGTCGGACCTGTTCCTGGTGAGGGTTGGACTCCGCCAGGGCTGCCCTTTGTCACCGATCCTGTTCATAACTTTTATGGACAGGATTTCTAGGCGCAGCCAGGGCGTTGAGGGGGTTTGGTTTAGTGGGCTCAGGATTGGGTCTCTGCTTTTTGCAGATGACGTTGTCCTGTTGGCCTCATCAGATCTTCAGCTCTCACTGGATCGGTTCGCAGCCGAGTGCGAAGCGGCTGGGATGAGAATCAGCACCTCCAAATCTGAGGCCATGGTCCTCAGTCGGAAAAGGGTGGAGTGCCCTCTCAGGGTTGGGAGTGAGATCCTGCCCCAAGTGGAGGAGTTTAAGTATCTTGGGATCTTGTTCACGAGTGAGGGTAGAATGGAGCGGGAGGTCGACAGGCGGATCGGGGCAGCTTCTGCAGTGATGCGGGCTCTGCATCGGTCCGTCATGGTGAAGAAGGAGCTGAGCCAAAAGGCAAAGCTCTCAATTTACCGGTCGATCTACGTTCCCACCCTCACCTATGGTCACGAGCTGTGGGTAGTGACCGAAAGAACGAGATCGCGAATACAAGCGGCCGAAATGAGTTTCCTCCGCAGGGTGTCTGGACTCTCCCTTAGAGATAGGGTGAGAAGCTCAGCCATCCGGGAGGGGCTAATAGTAGAGCCGCTGCTCCTCCGCATCGAGAGGAGTCAGATGAGGTGGCTCGGGCATCTGATTAGGATGCCCCCTGGACGCCTCCCTGGTGAGGTGTTCCGGGCACGTCCCACCGGAAAGAGACCCCGGGGAAGACCCAGGACACGCTGGAGAGACTATGTCTCTCGGCTGGCCTGGGAACACCTTGGGATCCGCCCGGAGGAGCTGGAAGAAGTGGCCGGAGAGAGGGAAGTCTGGGCATCCCTGCTGGAGCTGCTGCCCCCGCGACCCGACCTCGGATAAGTGGAAGATAATGGATGGATGGATAAAAAGAATTTAAAATGTATAATTAATGGAGAGCACTAAATATATCTCGCCCAGCATTAAAGTCCAGAGTGGAGAGATGTATTTAAGGGTGAATTTTTAAAGCATAGCAGAACCAGTTTTTGTCCTTATAACATCTGCTAAGACCTTGATCAACACTTCTGGATCAAGTGGAAAGTTCTGCTCTTCCAGAGAGAGTCCAGAACCTGAATAGCAGCCAATCTGAACGGTTCAGAAATGACAAACTCTGTCCAGATGAACCAGGACTGTGTGGCAGCTCCTTGGGTCTTGAGGACGATATGGGTCCACAGTGAAGCATGGTGGAGGGAGTTTCAGGATTTGGGGCATCACATGACTTGAAGGAGAAGTGAATGAAGCGAGGATAACTTTTGAGAAAGAAGGGACAACAGATGTCCCCACACTCAGCTCTGTTTAATATTGAAGGCAAATTCGAGTTCATTGAGGATTTGAATCTGTCCCCTCTTAACCTCAGGGGGGACTGAAAAATGACACTGTGGCTGTCATGGCAACCTGGCACGCCTGAGGGCTAGTGCTCATTCAGAGAAGTTAGTTGTTGCTTAGCAACTGTTTTCTGCCCGTTGTCAACTTTGTCCAGCTGTGGACAGACTTGGATCTCCGTTTCATCTGCAGGCATGAGTTGGACACTAGAGGGCAAAAATCCAGAATGAAGGGAAGGAATCCGTTCATCATCATACCACGTTATTATGCTCACTGTCCAATCAGTGCTAGTCATGTTCCGTGAAGTACCGCCCACTGCCTGCGATTTCAGGTGTGGTTGACCCTCACTCATTCTTCGAAGTTATTTACATTTTTTAAATTTGTTTTCAATCGAGTGTGACCTGGTGGAGAAGTTTTTCCTTAGGTACTGCCATCTAGTGGTTGCTGGTGACTCAGAGTTACACCTCAGGAATCTGACTCAGACTCGAATCTCTGAGATACGACTCTGTGAGTGAGTGTGAGTTGAGTCTCACAGTTCTCTAAAGGACTAAAATGTCTAAAAAACACACACACACACACACACACACACACACACACACACAGGTGAAGGAGTGGATGAAGACAAGGAGCAGGACTGATCTTTAATCAGCTGAACTTGTGTCCCTGTCACTGTGTGGTGACCATGGTAACAATTGGTTGCCATGGTTAATACTTGACTGTCTGCAGTGAAGTACACAGACTAGAGAGGGGTATCACACTCACACACACACACACACACACTCACTGAGGTTAGGTTGGATTCCAGAAGTTTCACCAACCAATTTTAGTTGCCCTCCAGAGACAGATTCACTTACTTAGGCACACACACACACACACACACACACACACACACACACACACACACACACACTCTTGTGTGTAGTGAGGTAGTAAGTGGATATGGGTGTTTAGAGTATTTCTCTGTGTGTGTGTGTGTGTGTGTGTGTATGTGTCTCTCTCTCTGTTGTCCTGAAGGTCATCTGAAGTTTCTCCACGTCAATAAACGATCGTCTACTCCTGCCTTGTTTACTATGATGCATATTAATGAGTGGCATCATAATCGACAGCCAATCAGAACTTCCAGTTGAGCTGTTGAGTTTGGACAGAGCTGTCCACTGTACTGAAAGTGCTGAACGGGGGTGTTGGGTTGGGCCGGAACTGTCCATGGTCCTGAAGTACTGGATAGCTGTTGTTTGAAGGACCGTCCACGCTCTCGGAGCTGTCCCTGGTGCTGGAAAATTCCTCATCGGCCTAAATTCAGTATTTCCTTTTCCATTTTTGTTACTCCTACAGAATAATGTGTCCTGCCGGTGTAGTTTTTTGCGGGATGTATGAGATTCGGGTTGTTTTGGGTCTTTTTCTCTGCAAGGATGAAAAGAGGCTGCAGAAATAAAAAAAGAAAGGGGGCAGGAGTGTGAAAAAAGTGAAAGTGATAACCCTTGTCATTGCGAGGTCACAGCACAGCAGACAGTGAACCACAACGAAATTGGACCTCTGCATTTCACCCATGCACCCTCAAACACCGTGCAGCAGTGGGCAGCTATTGAAAGTGCCCGGGGAGCATTGATGGGGACAGCACCTTGCTCAAGGGTACCTCAGGGCAACCTATCGGGAAGGGGTTCGAACCGCTGATCCTCCGATCATGCAGCTAACGCCCGAACCACTAGGCCACCGCTGTCTTGGTGTTTATGAAAGTTCATGGGTTTGAGTCCCAGACCAGTAGATTCCTCTGAGCTTCCCTTGATCAAGGTATCGTCCCAATCACTGCTTCCAGGTGCTGGATGTAGCTGTCCCCTGCTGGACGGTGTGTGTGTGTTAAATACAGAGGATGTGTTTGGTTCTGGTTCACTGTGTTCACAATAACCAAATTTCTAGCAGCGTCTGTGACCTGTGACCTCATGTTACTGTGGGAGGAGCCTGTGATCAGAGGGTTGCTCAGTAACCTGACAACAAAACACAGTTATTAAGCACTTTCTGTTTAAAATCAATCCGTGTGTGTGTGTGTGTGCGTGTGTGTGTGTGTGTGTCGCATGCCTAAGCACAACCTGCAGCTGTTTACTGTATTGAGTGGACAGATAAAGTGCATTGTGGGACATCAGAGCGAGTTCCGTTAATACGTGACATCAGAACCACATGACCTGTACTTTACCCAGCACTGCTGCGAGTGTGTGTCTGTGCGAGTGTGTGTGTGTGTGAGTGTGTGAGTGTGCGAGCTGAGCCCCAGTTGCTAAGCAAAGTTGCCAAAATTGGAAGAGTTTGGATTGTGCTGTGAAGAGAGCGGCTCAAACCAGGCAGAAGAAACAGCCTTTTAGTGATACACGCACACACACACACACACACACACACACACACACACACACAGTCTAGTGTATGCTGGTATTTGTGATGTTCTGTGAATTTAATTGTGAGTCTTTGTGAAATTAAGTGTGTGTGTGTGTGTGTGTGTGTGTGTGGAGTGTTTGTGTTGTATGTGGGGATGCAGTGTGAGTGTATGCTTCAGAGTGAGACTTTTATCAAATAAGAGTGTTACTTTATTCTGTTACAGGAAGTTCACACACACACACACACACACCTTACGGCAGTGTTAAAAAGGTTTTCTCAGCTCTATTCACACCACGATGAGCAGCTTTAACACAGAGAGAGAGAGAGAAACAGATAGACAGAGAGACGGACACAGAGAGAGAGAGAGAAACAGATAGACAGAGAGACGGACACAGAGAGAGAGAGAGAAACAGATAGACAGACAGAGAGACGGACACAGAGAGAGAGAGAAACAGATAGACAGACAGAGAGACAGACAGACAGATAGAGAAAGAGACAGAGACAAAGAGAGAGTGAGGGAGCGAGATTAACTGAGTCTTATTGTGATATTTATTGAGTTTGTTTCTGATCTGATTGGTTAGGAAGGAGCAGGAGGAAGAGTCAATCACATGATAGCGTGATGACATAATGACTAATCAGTTACTTTGTTACTTTTTTTTTTACTTGTTTACAAGCTCTTTAAAGACTCTTATTTTTTACTGCTGATTTTACTGCTGAGAGTTGCTCAGGAACGAGCGTCATACTGTAAATAAACCTTTCAATGTTGCTAATGTCTCTCACTCTTCCTGTGTGTGTGTGTGTGTGTGTGTGTGTGTCTCAGTCTGTTCTCAGTACTCTCGGGGTGTGTTTGCCATTTTCGGTCTGTATGATAAGCGCTCCGTGCACACCCTGACCTCCTTCTGCAGTTCCTTGCACATCTCGCTGGTGTCGCCCAGCTTCCCTGCCGAGGGAGAGACGCAGTTTGTGCTGCAGCTACGGCCTAACCTGCGGGGGGCGCTGGTCAGTGTCCTGGACCATTATGACTGGAGCCGCTTTGTCTTCCTCTACGACACGGACAGAGGTGAGTTGCCTTGGATGCTGCTGGGAGTGTCTCTTGGACAAGCAGGAGTGTTGTGTCACTCTCGCTCAAATCAAAACAAAGGCTTTAATCATTAACTTTTAGCAACAGCTCACCTGCAGGTGACCAGAGGAACTGATCTTGTGTGAGACAGGACTGATTTATATCCAGCACAAGCTCAATCACAAACCATTTAAGAACATTTACAGTCTGTAGTTTAGAGCAGTGAGGAGCTACAGTCTGTAGATTAATGAGGAGTTACCGTCTGTAGTTTAGAGCAGTGAAGAGTTACAGTCTGTAGTTTAGAGCAGTGATTAGTTACAGTCTGTAGTTTAGAGCAGTGAGGAGCTACAGTCTGTAGTTTAGAGCAGTGATTAGTTACAGTCTGTAGTTTAGAGCAGTGAGGAGCTACAGTCTGTAGTTTAGTGTAGAGATACAGTTGGTTGTTTTTAGTTCAAGGCAAAGCTGATAAAAAGAAAGAAGGTCAAACAACTTAACAACTAACTCTTGCCTCATCCTTCATTCTTTCACAATTATCACACACACATGCACACACACACACACTCTGGGCATCAGTGTTGGAGTCACAGCTGCCTCTTGTCTTTCTGGCTGTGTATCAGGGGACAATTGTTGTATCCACACCACATGGCATCACTGACGGTGCCAGTGTGTGTGTGTGTGTGTGTGTGTGTGTGTGTGTGTGTGTGTGTGTGTGTGTCTCAGAATCCTTCCCAGCCATTTGAAACCTGGAAAAGCAAACAACCTCAAACTCCAAACCCCCCTGAACAGATTCACAAACACCACAGAAATTAAATCATTCCAACACGTTCCGCTGCTCTACTCTGCCGCGGTGAAGCTGGGGACATTCAGGCAGCGAGGGACAGAAAAGCTGAGACGTCTCTGCTGAAATAAACCTGTTTGTCCCAGTATGTGAACAGACATCACAGTGAACCAAGTGTTGCTTTAGAAGAACAGGAAACACCCAGTGTCGCAGTGTTGCCTAGTCCACCACTAAGGCCTGTTTCACCATGATGTGTGTGTGTGTGTGTGTGTGTTCAGTGAAGCGTGAGTCGTAACCCCAGGGCAGCGCTGGTTCACCACCAATCATCCACTCATCCGTGATTCCTCACTCTGATGGGAAGAAGAGAAACAAATAGATCTTGTCTCCTCTCTTCTCTCCTCCCCTTTTCTTTCCCTCCTTCCTTCCTTCCTGTCTTCTGTGTTTAGCAGGTGTTGTTAGCATTAGCTCTGAAAGAGTAGCGATTATACTTGACCTCTGCTCCGTCCGTGTAGCTCCAGCCTCCAGAGATGTCTTCTCTTCTGTTTTTATTGATTTTTTTTTCCTTTACTTTCTTGATTCAGATTTTTATCCCATTTTCTCCTTCGGCATAGAAGAGAAATGTCTTGAGGAAAGACAAGATGCTGCGACCTCATCGTGACCTCATGCTTCATATCTAGAGCTACATCTCAGTGGGAGCTCTAAGATACAAATATGATACAAACACTATTAAGACGAACAACAAAAAGGAGCTGAAATGTAGGACAGGTTGGTAAGACTAGCTTTACCTCAGTAGAAGCAAGAACAGCTGATTTATAGGAACATGCTTCTGGTAGAGGAGGTGCTGTTCTTTTCTCTTGTTTTGGGACTAGACCCAAACAGTCTGAATGATCTTCTCTCTAGAAATGTCCTTGTGCCTTAAATGAGCATCAAGAAACCCCCCAAAGATCAAGTAGTGAACATGCTGCAGGAGCACAAGTGCTTGATATGATATCAAGCCATCCAGGAATGAGAACTGAAAAAGTGATCGACCATCTACATTGGTGATCAATCATTCATGTTCATGCTGTTTGAAGTCGTGCATTTATTGACAAAAATCAATGTGACAAAAATGATGTGAAACTGGAGCTGCAGGACCAAAGAAGGGTTCTTCTGGAAAGCTAATGTGATTCCAGGCCTTCAGAGATGCTCCTACATGAACCCTCCAGATCAGAACAAGCTTCTGTTTCAATTCTGTTTGCTGAAGGGACATCTGGTGGTCTTGTGATGTAATATCTCATATCTGTGTGTGTGTGTGTGTGTGTGTGTGTGTGTGTGTGCGTGTGTGCGTGTATAGGAGGATATACACGTATATCTTTCTGTTTGTGTCTCTGTGGAAAGGCACAGCAGGAAATTAATCATCGGAAGGTACGACACTGATGTTCCGTATGTCAGTTTGGAGAAAATGCAGGGTCCACACAGACACTCACACTGATTGCTCCAGCAGTGAAACTAAGAGACAGTTTAGAGGCCATCTGTTGCTCTTGGCCTCCACATCTAACAAGCACACACACACACGCTCGACTGCTGTATGTTCACCCTGATGGCTGACAGGTTGCCGGGGGCGACTGGAGCAGGTAACTAGGCAACAATCCAAAATGTGATGTGTTCCGCAGGAAGCTGTCCATGTAATTTTGCTTTTTTCTCTGTTTATCTATGTGTGTGTGTGTGTGTGTGTGTGTGTGTGTGTTTAGGATATGCTATCCTGCAGGCCATCATGGAGAAGGCGGGCCAGAATGGATGGCAGGTGAGTGCCATCTGTGTGGAAAACTTTAATGAAGCTGCATACCGGCGCCTCCTGGAGGACCTCGACCGACGGCAGGAGAAAAAGTTTGTCCTCGACCTGGAAGCAGAACGGCTCCAGACTATTCTTGAACAGGTAGAACTCCTCTTCTTTTTCTTTCGGCTGCTCCCGTTTAAGGGTCGCCACAGCGGATCAACTGTCTCCATTTCTTCCTGTCTTTTGCATCTTCCTGCTTCAAACCGACCACCTGCATGTCCTCTCTCACCACATCCATAATCCTCCTCTTTGGTCTTCCTCTTCTCCTCTTTCCTGGCAGCTCCATCTTCAACATCCTCCTTCCAATATAATCCTCGTCTCTCCTCTGCACATGTCCAAACCAACGCAACCTTGCTTCTCTAACCTTGTCTCCAAGACGTCTAACCTGATCTGTCCCTCTAATATACTCATTTCTAATCCTGTCCATCCTCGTCACACCCAACGAACATCTCAGCATCTTTAACTCTGACACCTCCAGCTCCGCCTCCTGCCTTTTCATCACCGTCTCCAACCCGTATAAAATAGCTGGTCTCACTACTGTCCTGTAAACCTTCCCTTTCAATCTAGCTGGTACGCGTCTGTCACAAATCACTCCTGTCACTCTTCTCCACCCATTCCAACCAGCCTGCACTCTCTTCTTCACCTCTCTTCCACACTCGCCATTACACTGAACTGTTGATCCCAAGAATTTAAACTCCTCTACCTTTGTTACCTCCACTCCCTGCATCCTAACCACTCCACTTTCCTCCCTTTCATTCACACTCATGTATTCTGTCTTTGCCCTACTCACTTTCATACCTCTCCTCTCAAGAGCAGATCTCCATCTCTCCAGGTTCTCCTCAAGCTGCTCCCTACTCTCACTACAGATCACAATATCATCAGCAAACATCATCGTCCACGGAGACTCCTGTCTAACCTCATCCGTCAACCTGTCCATTACTACTGCAAACAAGAATGGGCTCAGTGCTGATCCTTGATGTAATCCAACATCTACCTTAAATGCATCCGTCACTCCCACTGCAGATCTCACCACTGTTACACTGTCATCATACATATCCTGAACTACTCTCACATACTTCTCTGTAACACCAGACTTCCTCATACAAAACCACAACTCCTCTCTAGGCACCCTGTCATATGCTTTCTCCAAATCCACAAAGGCACAATGCAGCTCCTTCTGACCTTCTCTGTACTTCTCCATCAACACCCTCAGAGCAAACATTGCATCTGTGGTGCACTTTCTCAGCATGAAACCACACTGCTGTTCACTAATCCTCACCTCTTTTCTTAACCGAGCTTCCACGACTCTTTCCCATAACTTCATGGTGTGGCTGATCAACTTTATCCCTCTATAGTTACTACAGCTCTGTGCATCACCCTTATTCTTGAAGATCGGTACCAGTACACTTCGTCTCCACTCCTCAGGCATCTTCTCACTTGCCAAGATTGTGTTAAACAATCTGGTCAGAAACTCAACTGCCATCTCCCCTAAACATCTCCATGCTTCCACTGGTATGTCATCCGGTCCAACAGCCTTTCCATTCTTCATCCTCTTCATCGCTGCCCTTACTTCCATCTTGTTTATTTGCTGCACTTCCTGGTTAACTCTTCTCACATCATCCAGTCTTCTCTCTCTCTCATTTTCTTCATTCATCAGCTCCTCAAAGTATCCTTTCCTTCCAGATGTCACACCAAGTAAATTTCTAGCCGTCTGCCTGATCACTTCTGCAGTAGTTTCCCAGCAATCCGGAAGCTCTTCGACACCTCCCAGTGCCCGTGTTAACTCCTGCCTGAATTCCACCTTACAGTCCTCCTCCTTCAGCTTCCACCACTTGATCCTCGACTCTGCCCTCACTTTCCTCCTCTTCTTGACCTCCAAGGTCATCCTACAGACCACCATCCTATGCTGTTTAGCTACACTCTCCCCTGTCACTACTTTGCAGTCTCTGATCTCTTTCAGACTGACCCTCCTGCAAAGAATATAATCCACCTGTGAGCATCTTCCTCCACTCTTATATGTCACCCTGTGCTCCTCCCTCTTCTTAAAATAAGTATTAACTACAGCCATTTCCATCCTTTTCACAACATCTACAACCATCTGACCTTCAGCATTCCTCTCCTTGACACCATGCCTACCCATCACCTCCTCATCACCTCTGTTCCCTTCACCAACATGACCATTAAAATCTGCACCAATCACCACTCTCTCTCTCCTGGGTACACTCTCTATCACTTCATCTAACTCACTCCAGAATTTTTCCTTCTCTTTCATCTTACAACCAACTTGTGGAGCATAAGCACTAACAACATTCATTATCACACCTTCAACTTCCGGCTTCAAACTCATCACCCTCCCTGACACCCTCTTTACTTCCAAAACACTCTCCACATACTCTTCCTTCAGGATAACACCTACTCCATTCCTCCTTCTATCCACACCATGGTAGAACAGTTTAAACTCCCCTCCAATACACCTGGTCTCACTACCCTTCCATCTAGTCTCTCACACACAGAAGATCAACCTTCCTTCTCTCCATCATATCAGCTCATTCTCTACCTTTACCAGTCATGCTGCCAACATTCAAAGTCCCTACCCTCACTTCCACTCTCCTCTCCTTCTTCCTCTGGACATGCCTTCCTCCTCTTCTTCTTCTTCTTTGGCCAACAGTGGTCCAATTTCCACCAGCACCCTGTAGGCTAACAGCACTGATGGCGGTCGTTGTTAACCCGGGCCTCGACCGATCCGGTATGGAATTCTGTATCATTGTCCGCATATTGACTTGGCAAAGTTTTACACCGGATACCCTTCCTGACGTAACCCTCCCCATTTACCCGGTACTGGGACCGGCACGAAGAAATACACTGGCTTGTGCATCCCTAGTGGCTGGGTTCTTGAACAGGTAGAACAGACATACCAAAACATTTCAGAACCAAACTCACACTATAAACTATAGACACCATCATTCTCCATCAAACACCATCAATCTCCACTATAAACCCAATCTTACTTTTATACGATGTATATCTTATGTGTGTTTATAGTGGAGATTGATGGTGTTTATAATGGAGATTGATGGTGTTTGGGTGGAAAGTGATGGTGTTTATAGTGGAGAATGATGGTGTTTATAGTGGAGATTGATGGTGTTTATAGTGGAGATTGATGGTGTTTGTAGTGGAGATCGATGGTGTTTGGGTGGAAAGTGATGGTGTTTGGGTGGAAAGCGATGGTGTTTATAGTGGAGATTGATGGTGTTTAT
>JABMDN010021379.1:0-13997 GCA_017165825.1 Hepsetus odoe
CTTTGGTGAAGCTGTTGATGGCAGAGTCCCGGATGGTGGAGCTTGTGTGCTCCCTTATGATGAAGCTGCTGATCAGCTCACGGGCATTGTTCAGGTCCTGCTGGCTCTCACCGCACAGCTGAAACACGGCCGGTTCAAACTCCTCGCCCACCATCACAAAGTCCTCGTTTGCAGCTGCTTCGGGGCTGTCGCCCATGATGTAGCTGGTCATGTTATCGATTTTTTCTTTTTTTGGATAAAATGAAAAAGAGTAAGTAAGAAGATTGTGTTTCATCATTTTCATCAAGACTGTTCATGCCACAAACTTTTACTTTCAGTCTGTAAAAGCTACACACTACAGATTCTTACTTGAATAAAATCCCAGATCTTGTTATAATAATCACATTTTATTAGGCCTGCATTAATCAGGCAGTTTTGTCACTTCCTGTTTATCTGATTTTCCCACCTTTTATCCAGCCTAACACACCGGTGTCCTCCTGCACTCCCTCCTGCTGCCTCCTCAACATACTCTGGTGGAACTCTGATACCATGGAGGTCTGGAATATCAGGAACTTCACACTTCTTAAATGAACTCCTTTTTTCTTCTTCACAAATTCGATCACGCTGTCAATCATGGCGTCCGCAACACTTGAAGGATTTGCCCCACCTTGACCTGATCATAGAGGCACCGCAAAAATTACAGCAACCATAAGGTTCAATAAGAAACCCAGCTTAGAAATGATGTCCCAGCTGAGCTGTACCTGTGCCAAGTGCTGGGAAAGCGACCGAGGAGAACCTCTGTGCCTCACACAGTTTCAGGACCGAGTAAACAACATCCTTGACGGCTGCAGGACTGTTTCTCCCAATGATGTGGATTATGTTCTTGCATGGAAGTTTTCCTCCAGTGGTAAGAAGCATTTCTTTCTGCTGTAAACCTGCAGCCACTGGGAAAAGGTGGGAAAAATGGCAGAAGTCATGTGATATCATAAAATGCTGGTGTATTCTATTAAAAAAAAGTAAGTTCTAAGCCTCTTTCAGACATGAATTGCAACCCTGAACGTTTCTAGAAGGTTCCCTGGAGTAAGAGTGAACGCAAATGCCCAGATCAGTTGGAGCAGACGTTAAACAGACTTCTACTTCCCATCCATCCGGTACAGAGTCAGCATAATGTCTGACTGAGTCAATTTCCAAAGCAAGCAACAGGGCGTGTCAAAGTTATCATGTGACTGGAGTGAAATTTAAACAGTGTCTAGTTGATTAGATGAGACAACAAGGGTCTTCGTCTGGCAATTTTAAAGAATGGTGGATTATGGGCAAATAAGAAAGCAGCTACATGTAATGTCCTGGCTCCTGCAGGCACCAACTCTCCCCTAAACCACACAGAATATTTCTGGTAGTTTAACACACATCCCCCTGGGAATCTTCCACTGTTCTACATGTGTGAACGGGCAAAACTGGACAATGTCCTGATTCTCATCATACTGTCCGGAGTGAAAATGGCCAAAAGGTTTACAGACCATTCTGTGCACATTCCTGTTCCACTGCCACTCCAGCTGCATCTAAAATGGCCTTGGAGACTCCTAGACAAAAAAGAAGAAAAGTACAAAATAACGAGACAATTTTTTAAAAATCAAAAAGAATAATTAATTACAGAGTAATTAAGTGTAGTTAAGAGTTCACAGATATAATACCCCACTGCCAGCAAGTGAGCAAATTGCTTTGGATTTTATTTTGCCATGGATCCTAAATTCAAATCAGAATGACTCAATCCCAGTCCTGGATGACAGTTTAATAATAGTAATGAGCTTTTAATTAACACATTTTAGAGCAAGGATTTAGTAACAGTAGCAAGATTTCTATCAATTATTGGCTTGGGGCAGCAGTGGTGTAGTGCTTAGGGGTGTAAGAGCTCTACCCTGACGGGGCACTAGGGGGAGCCAAACCGCTGTTGGGAGACCAGCGAGTCAGGCGCAGTAATCAATAATAATAATAATAATAATCCTTTATTTATAATCCCACAAATGGGAAATTTGTTATATGCATTTCACCCATACACACATGTGCAGCAGTGGGCTGCTATTGAAAGCGCCCGGGGAGCAGTGATGGGGACGGCACCTTGCTCAAGGGTACCTCAGCGCAACCTACTGGGAAGGGGTTCGAACCCCCGATCCTCCGATCATGTGGCTAACGCCCTAACCACTAGGCCAACAGCGATGTGGTTCACCTGTGCTCTGGCTTATATAAAGGGAGGGAAAACAGTGCAGATTTGCTGGGTTGTTTAATGACACAGACTTGTGGGTTTGATTCCTGGACCAGTAGGTTGCCCTGAGATACCCTTGAGCAAGGTACCATCCCCATCACTGCTCCTTGAGTGCTTGATATGGTTGCCCCATGTTGGTTGGTGTGTGAGTTAAATACAGAGTAGCATTTAAGTGTGGTTCACTGAGTGCTGGGAGTTCCCAAATAGTCACTTTCACTTCACTTCCACTTAATAAATGCGGGCTAAAATGCAATGAAAGGTTTCTTGTCCCATTGACATCTATAAGTGTGAGTTGCTAAAATTGGGGCTTACCGGTCTTCAGAGAGAACGTTGAATTAGACGAGTTAACGATGGCATCACTTTTCTCTCTGGTGATGTCACCTGATGAAACCTCGAGAGCCACATTACCCACCTGCACTGTGTGGACTCCAAGAGCAGGTGTGGTCACCACCCCAAAGAGTCCTGGAGAGACAGACAACGATTCGTGTGAATCTAGCCTGTGCTGGTATTTCATTAGCCCCATATATAAGGAAATAATTAAGTAACCCAGCCACTAGGGATGCACAAGCCAGTGTATTTCTTCGTGCCGGTCCCAAGCCCGGGTAAATGGGGAGGGTTACGTCAGGAAGGGCATCCGGTGTAAAACTTTGCCAAATCAATATGCGGACAACGATACAGAATTCCCTACCGGCTCGGTTGAGGCCTGGGTTAACAACGACCATCATCAGTGCTGTTAGCCTACAGGGTGCTGGTGGAAATTGGACTACTGTTGGCCAAAGGAGAAGAAGAAGAAGAAGGCATGTCCAGATGGAGAAGGAGAGAAAGAAGGAAAGGAGAGTGGAAGTGAGGGTATGGACTTTGAATGTTGGCAGCATGAGTGGTAAAGGCAGAGAATTAGCTGATGTGATGGAGAGAAGGAAGGTTGACATTTTGTGTGTGCAAGAGACTAGATGGAAGGGTAGTAAGGCCAGGTGTACTGGAGGAGGGTTTAAACTGTTCTACCATGGTGTGGATAGAAGGAGGAATGGAGTAAGTGTTGAAGGAAGAGTATGTGGAGAGTGTTTTGGAAGTGAAGAGGGTGTCAGGGAGGGTGATGAGTTTGAAGCTGGAAGTTGAAGGTGTGATAATGAATGTTGTTGGTGCTTATGCTCCACAAGTTGGTTGTAAGATGGAAGAGAAGGAACAATTCTGGAGTGAGTTAGATGAAGTGATAGAGAGTGTAGCCAGGGGAGAGAGAGTGATGATTGGTGCAGATTTTAATGGTCATGTTGGTGAAGGGAATAGAGGTGATGAGGAGGTGATGGGTAGGCATGGTGTCAAGGAGAGGAATGCTGAAGGTTAGATGGTTGTAGATTTTGCAAAAAGGATGGAAATGGCTGTAGTTAATACTTATTTTAAGAAGAGGGAGGAGCACAGGGTGACGTATAAGAGTGGAGGAAGATGCTCACAGGTGGATTATATTCTTTGCAGGAGGGTCAGTTTGAAAGAGATCAGAGACTGCAAAGTAGTGACAGGGGAGAGTGTAGTTAAACAGCATAGGATGGTGGTCTGTAGGATGACCTTGGAGGTCAAGAAGAGGAGGAAAGTGAGGGCAGAGTCGAGGATCAAGTGGTGGAAGCTGAAGGAGGAGGACTGCAAGGTGGAATTCAGGCAGGAGTTAACACGGGCACTGGGAGGTGTTGAAGAGCTACCGGATTGCTGGGAAACTACTGCAGAAGTGATAAGGCAGATGGCTAGAAATGTACTTGGTGTGACATCTGGAAGGAAGAAAGAGGATAAGGAAACCTGGTGGTGGAACCAAGAAGTCCAGGAGTGTATTCAAAAGAAGAGGGAGGCAAAGAAGACATGGGACAGTCAGAGAGATGAAGAAAGTAGACAGGTGTACAAGGAGATGAACCACAGGGCGAAGAAAGCAGTGGTGAAGGCCAAAGATAAGGTGTTTGGTGAATTGTATGAGAGGTTGGACAGTAAAGAGGGAGAAAAGGACCTTTACCGATTGGCTAGACAGAGAGACAGATCTGGGAAAGATGTGCAACAGGTCAGGGCAATTAACAATAGAAATGGAAAGGTACTCACAGGTGAACAGAGCGTGTTGAGCAGATGGAAGGAATACTTTGAGGGGCTGATGAATGAAGAAAATGAGAGAGAGAAAGAAGACTGGATGATATGAGAAGAGTGAACCAGGAAGTGCAGCAAATAAACAAGATGGAAGTAAGGGCAGCGATGAAGAGGATGAAGAATGGAAAGGCTGTTGGACCGGATGACATACCAGTGGAAGCATGGAGATGTTTAGGGGAGATGGCAGTTGAGTTTCCGACCAGATTGTTTAACACAATCTTGGCAAGTGAGAGGATGCCTGAGGAGTGGAGACGAAGTGTACTGGTACCGATCTTCAAGAATAAGGGTGAGGCACAGAGCTGTAGTAACTATAGAGGGATAAAGTTGATCAGCCACACCATGAAGTTATGGGAAAGAGTAGTGGAAGCTAGGTTAAGAAAAGAGGTGAGGATTAGTGAACAGCAGTATGGTTTTATGCCAAGAAAGAGCACCACAGATGCAATGTTTGCTCTGAGGGTGTTGATGGAGAAGTACAGAGAAGGTCAGAAGGAGCTGCATTGTGCCTTTGTGGATTTGGAGAAAGCGTATGACAGAGTGCCAAGAGAAGAGTTGTGGTTTTATATGAGGAAGTCTGGTGTTACAGAGAAGTATGTGAGAGTAGTTCTGGAGAGGAGAGGAATGAAAGTGAGTAGGGCAAAGACTATTGGTTCAGATGTAGATCACTGTGTGGATTAACCAACACAAAAAACGATCAAACTGCTCAGGTACAGAGACTGGACTGAAAATGAGAGACAACAACACTGTACTTCAGGAAGAACTGTTCCTCAACAATTAGCATACACGAACATTTGAAAGCAATAATATGAAGAAACAAGGGGTGTCTCGGGACTTCCGGGCAGTACTCTAGTTAACACATTTAAGAAAGTTAGTGGAAAGGTATGTCCTACAGTGTCAGGCAAGGTAGACTAACCAGGAAATTGTGAGGATCTGGCAACGGGTGATTTCTTAGGCGACTGTGGCTGGATTGTTGCATGCACTCCTTTGGTGATGGGACCTGGCCTCTCACCTCTGAAGCTCTTGATGAAACACTACAGGCCAAAAGCCCCAAATTATTACAGGTGAAAAACCTCACAATACCTGTGAAGCATTGTTAAGCTTTTTCCATTACCTGCACAGTCTCGCTGTCGGAAGGGTGCACAACCACAGTCACTTCTTTAAGGAACTGAAGAGTGACTTTAGCACTAAAGTCATGTACTTCTCTTAGCAGAATTCTGGCTACAAGGTCTTTGGGAAAGCTGAGGTTGCCTGTGCCAATGGCTGGGAAGGAAATCGAAGCCATTTTCTGCTGCTCTGCCCTTTTGAGGCAATCTCTAACAAGTAGTTTAAGTGCCTGTTGGAAAGGAAATACATACTTTCTATCATTTCCAAAGATATATACTGCATTGAACAGTGGTAGTGGGACAGGCAATGGTGATTACCTCATCTTCTGAACTTGACCCACCATTCCAAAATGGACAAACAGTATGATAGACCCATTTGCAATTCAAGTTGTAGCCACTGGTGACCACAATGTCTCCATAATTTAGATTAGATGATCCAAGAGAGGCCAGATGAGAAGAAGCCTCTGACTGAAGCTGGGGACCAGCAGCCTGAAAGAGTGCTTTGGAGACAGCGCCTTTGCTGAGGTCCATGTCTTCAGAGATGGTGTTGACAATCACGTCAGACTGTGGGTTAAACAGGAAAGGTAACTGTGTGTTAAAGAGCATGAAAGCGGTTGTTTGTATTAAAAGGTACGGTTTAATAACATCCACTTACCGTTACATCCTGGATATTCCCCTTCTTCAGAACGATTCTCAGTCCCTCTTGTGTGGACTGACTTTCAAGTGACCCTGACCTGTCCAAGGCTTCAAACTGTGTTGTGGATAGTTGGCTCGAGGTCTGTTCCCCTGTCGCTCCTTGAGGTTCGGAATCCCAAGTTCTGAAACCCTGTGGCTCAATAGCTCTTCCTCCAGCACCTCGATGTCCATGTCCTGGACCACCTTGACCACGGAATCCCCGGAATTGGGTGCCACGTCCACGATAACCCTGACCACGATTCCCACGCCCACGGCTACCAAAGCCATGAGGTCTTGCTTGCTGTGGAAAGAATCTTTTGGGGTTGAAGGCTGCAAACTCCTTGCTGACCGCCTGAGCCATGGCATTGACAGTGCTGGCACTGTTGTCCACCAGGTGAATCTGTGTCAGCAGGTTCCTGCCACCTTGTTGAATCTGCTCCTCAACATAAGCATGCAGTTCCTTGGCTATTGATTCAGTGCAAAGCTCAAGAGGAAAGCCAAATACTCCTGAGCTGATGGCAGGGATTGCAATGGACGTACAGCCGTTAGCCACTGCCTGCTTCAGACTTTCCCTCACAACCTTTCTCAGCCGCTTCACAGCCGTTAACCTGTCTGTATCTGAGAAGCGAGGACCTACAGCATGGACCACATACTTGCACGGAAGCCGACCTGCTTCAGTCGTGATGGCATAACCTGGTGGCACCTTCCCATTTGCAGCTACATATTTGTCACTAGATTCTTGTAAGCAAGGCCCTGCAGCTCTGAGGAGCGCCAAAGCCACACCGCCGATGTGCTTCAAGTCTTCGTTGGCAGCATTGACCACAGCATCTACTTTAAACTGACAGATATCAGCCTTTCTCACTGTGATGATGAACCCTCCAGGTGTCTGGACCTCACAAGATAGCTGTCCAGCATTTTCTGAACTGTCTTCATCAAAATCATTGACATCGTCTTCCAGCATGTGGCTTTCCTCAAGAAGAACCACAAAACTATGTTCTTTTAGCATGAGCAACAACACACTCGCTTGCTCCTGGAAGAACTTCTTAGCACCTGCCTTGTTGATGATCATCTTATCTGTATGGAGAGCATTTGCAATACCCTGAAAATGCTCTGCAGCTGGCTGGACGTGCACACGTTCTCCTGACAACTGGATCAGGGGTCTTTTTGATTCAAAGTGAACTTTGACCTCATTGGGCTTGATAACATTCTGCCAAGCTGGTGCTTTTTTCTCCTGTATGAATTTCACCACAGCACAGGACTTGACGCGAAGAACCTCTTCAATCCTGGAATGGGCATTGATAAACTTCTCCAGTTCTCTGCTGATTTCTGTTACTGGTTCCTTGAAACCACAAACTATGAGACTATCCTTGTGGTTTGAAGAATTGATGACCACAGTTTTCTTCCTGGACGAGTTGTATGTCTCAAACAGCCAGGAACGCAGGGAACGCCATTCTGGCTTTTCAAGCACACCTAGGTCCTCTAACCTGAGGGAGTGGGATGTAAGTACAGTCTGAAGTTTCCTCTCTGCTTGGATCAGGGCTGTGTCGGTGCTTCCAGTCAACACAACATCTCCACTCTCAACTCTGTAGACCGCACTTATACCCTTGGACGTGAACAGATCTCCTGACATCTCCTCGCAGTCCACACATCTCAGAAACTCAAGCAAAGAAGGGTCCATATTCAGAGACTTCCGTTTCATGGTTAATCTCCTCTCAAGAACCCAATTTTTGACGTCCATAATTTCCACTGTGAGACCACGTAATGTCAACTGACTGGTGTCTTTTTTATAGGTGAGCTCCAGCTCTGGATATTTAGCCATGGCGTTGCGTTGCAGTCCCTCCTGCAGAAACAACGTGAACATGGCAGGGGACATCTCCACACTTTCTGATAAGATGTTTTTTTTCCTGTCCATCTGATGTAATGCTTTCTTTAAAAAATCTTCCAAAATTGGTTTTAGCAGATTAATGTCTTGCTCCATTCCTGCCAGTGTCAGGACTCCATTGTCCATGTTCATGAAAGCTTTGTCTTTCACTACTGAGCGGACGTCTTTCTCGACTGTGGACCACATGGAAGGGATCACGGCATGCTCAAAAACGGCATAGTTGGAAAGTAAATGTTTTAAGCTGTTGGCAGCATTTCGCTTCCAGGTGTCGATTTGCTTCTTGGATACATTCTTCTGTTTCAGAAGGGCAGGAAGAGGACTGAGCTGGACTTCAGTTCTGTCCATGTTCACCCGGCAGAAAACGGAGTCCATCTGTTTAAAGATGGAGGGTATTAGACCCTTCATGTTAAGGAATTCCCTGATTGCAGGATGGATCTTCTCTTTGAAAGGTTTGGGCAACGTCCATGTTGGTCTGTCTTTGCCATACAAGGCTGTTTTCAAAGATTTGAAATAGGGGTAGACTTTCACTGGAGTCTTGGCAATATGATGCACATTCCCCAGAATCTTGTCTGTGACTGCAACGAAAATATTATATATACATATAATATCTATACCGTACATGATTTAACAAGACAATCCTGGAATTCAGTGTAAACGTTCTTTTCATTTTCTTATTTTCTTATAAATAAATCATATGAGAGAGTTCTTGTATTTCAGGTAGATTTCATCCCAATTTTAATTTTAAGTTCTTTTATATTGGTGTCAGCTTACTGATTCCATCGACACTTCCTCATTGACCACACAAGCCAATGGTACATAATTTGCCTAGAACAAGAACAGTATAACGGCCAATGTGTAAAGTGGGACCCTCTTACCCTCATGTGTTTGAAAAGTGATGATAGCAGCTTGCTCGTCTACCAGCATGTCGATTCCCACCGTTTCCCCACCCCACTTTTCAAAGTAGAGTTCAAGAAAGTCTGCAGACGTCTGATGGAGTAAATTTTCCACTTTAACACTTCTACACTTTTCCAGAGGCCGAGCCTTAAGACCGTAGTGCTGGAACTTTTTATTACTTCCGCTCTCCATCAGGAACTTCTCAGCAGCTGGAGGAAGAAAAGAAAATCTATTATTAATGTAAACTCTGCAAATCCATTCATTCACGAGTTCATTCTTCAGCACACTGTTGACTGTGTGCTCAAACCTGAAGAAAAATAATATGAATCGATTATTGATCACAACCACCTGTCCGTCCGTCCGTCCGTCCATGCGTCCACTCACCATTTTACCCATGCATCAGTCCATCCGTCCATCCATCCATTCATCCACCCACCCACCATTCCATCCATGCATCAGTACATTCATCCATTCATCCATCTGTCTATCCGTTCATTCAGCCATTCATCTGCCCATTCATCCATTGATTCATCCACCCATTCATGTGTCTGAACCACTCATCCTGACTTGGGTCAGTAGAGTGCAGTCTATCTTAGAACGAGCCTACAGCTCTAAGCAGAGCATCTATCAGTTCTTCAAAACCCAAAATAAGTCTTCCATCATATCTGTGACACGAAGGCCAGTAGGACATACCACTTGGGTCATTAAAAGTCACAACAGCCATGTCTGATTCTCTGATTATCTCCAGGAAAAACCTCTCTTCAGTAGCGCCACTGATGTTCTCCACCAAAAGCACAAGCATGTCTTTGGATAATCTGTCTGACAGCTTCTCCAGCACCACAGCGCCCGGCTGTAGTGGGTCTTCCAAAGTGTCCTTGGGGGACGGTTCTTCTGGGGGGTCACTCTGACTCTCATCATCCTCATCTGGAGACAAAAGCAGAGAGAATAAAGTACAATCAGAGGCAAGCGGGTGTTCTGAGA
Source organism: Hepsetus odoe (assembly GCA_017165825.1). NCBI lineage: Eukaryota > Metazoa > Chordata > Actinopteri > Characiformes > Hepsetidae > Hepsetus > Hepsetus odoe. The sequence continues at coordinate 9,890 of JABMDN010021379.1, forward strand.
AGCTTTTGTAAAAGAAACAGAAAAAGACTCACAGTGTGGACGGACGCTGACGAGCACTTTGCAGATAAAATGGTCCGATTTGTCCAGGATTCTCTGCACAGCTGCAATGTTGAGAGGAAGTGATGTGATTGGTTTAGTAACATAAGATGTTGAGCAATCAATGGAATGACCAATAAGGGACTCACATTTGAGTCACTTTCTGGAAGATAATAAAAAGTAATCACACTTTATTTGATTTCGTTTTTTAATGTATAAAAATCCCAAAATCATTCTCTAAAATGTTCCCAGTTTGCTACTTTTACATCTTCATATCTCTTAAAATCTAAATTTATACAAACTTATTAACCAAAAATTGTTGGTAAAAACTAAATTATTCAATAGATCCTAAGAAATGACCCAGTAAGACATTAGGAAAGTACAGCATAGAGTCTGATTCTGAGTCTTTTTCAACATTTTTAATTTAACATTATGATTTTTATAACCTATTGTTTGTAAAAATGACCAACAAATCACAACAACAACAAAAAAAGACTTTGGTAAATCCTTATATTCATCTTACATCATATTAAAAACAACATTCATCCATTTTAAACTCAATATAAAATCAATTCTACACCAAAAAAAAGCCGTACCCTTCACAAGAAACCTTCAAAACATATATATAAGTATATATAATACCATATAAGGTATTGTTTTACACTACCACGGAGATTCAACCACAAAACAGATCCATTGAATGTGTGTTCAGAATAACGTCAATGTTTTTGACAGAAATTGAGCCAAAAGCAAAAAGTCTGATTTAAAAAGTATAAATGTATCATTTATCAAATGAAAGCAGGTCCCTGATACCTGAACACTAAATGAAAAAAAGGAAATAAAGCTGACTGAAATGTGGATACGAGATAAACATGCATATTCGGGTCAGTATCAGCTCAAACCTGATTTTTGTTTTGAAGTAGTGAATGAACAACATCTTTAATCCACATTAAGCTCCATTTGTAGACGCTGATGTTTCAGGATCTTTTTTCATCTTCAAACCCAAAGAACTTGCCAGATCCAAACCGAGCATCAGCGCTGGTGCCGTGGTCCCATTACTGGGAGGCACCTCTGTTCATTAAACCTACCGTCATGTGACTGGAATGTGATCACCGCGACCTGCTGGGCTGGACTGGTGCTGACTGTCTTCACGGATCCGCCCCATCTTTCAAAGTACAGCTCCAGGAGGTCCTTCTTGGTCACGGCCTCAGCAGGGACATTATCCACTCTCACGCTTAAGGTCTTCGGCTCTTCTGGAGGTGAAGGGGTTAAAAAAGGATCCACCAGTTATTTTAATATTGTTTTATTATCCATTAGTGAAGCGGTTTACCTTCAGTCAGGAATCTGCTCTATGGATCTCCTGTTTATTCATGAATTAATTTATTTACGTACGTATTTATTCCTCCGTTTTTTTCACTTATTTACATGTGTTTTTTTTTCCAATCAATAAGGGTTAATAATCTACTATTAAGAAAGCACTATTTATTAATTAAGATTTTTTTTATTCAATTATTTCCAAGTGTTTAATTTCAGTCAATAAGAATGCACAGTTAAGAATGCACCATTTATAAATAATAAATACCATTTTAAAGATATTATTTTATTGATTTATAGATTTAGAAGTGTTTTTCAGTCAATAATTGTTAATAATCTTTGACTGGCAATTTTTAATACATATTTTGTATGCATTTATTTTTAACTGTTTATTTATTTGCTTCCCAGTGTATTTATATAGTGAAAATTGAAAGTGAAAGTGACAACCCTTGTCATTGTGCAACGCAGCACAGCACAGCTCAACGAAACTCAACCTCTGCGTTTCCCCCCCACACACACATGCAGCAGGGGGCAGCTATTAAAAGTGCCCAGGGAGCAGTGACGGGGACGGTACCTTGCTCAACAGTACCTCAGGTCAACCTACTGGTGAGGGAATCGAACCCACAATCTTCCTCCCTAAACACTAGGCCAGTACTGAATTTACTATTTATTCATTCATTATTTTATTGGTCTATTTATCCAGCCATTTATTTATTTATTTAGTGTTTTCATATCAATAAGGGTCAAGGGTCAATTTTATTTCATTATAATAAGAAGAATTTTATTTATCCATTTGTTTTTTATTTATGTTTTCAAAAAGTGTTTTTCCCAGTCAATAAGTGTTAATAATCTGCTATTAAGGATCTGCTATTTTTGAATTTATGTCTGTCTATTTATTTATTTATTTGTTTTAAAAGTGTTTTTGTACTATTTGTGTGTTATGGATTATTGAATGTACTATTTCTTAATACATTTCTTTGTCCATTGTTTGAGACATTTAATTGTTAATTTATTTATTCATTCATTTCTGTATGTATGTATGTATTTATTGTCACCTTTTGGAGTAAAGCTGATCGCCACATCACTTCCTGCTCCAGCCTAGAAAATAAATAAATCTCATTAGATGAAGCTGCTCAAAGGTCCAGGTTTACAGCGTCGTAAACAGAAGAACCACATCCTACTGCAGGGGAGCGGCCCAACGTCTCAGTGACATCTCAGACTTACCTCACCCTCAAACTCTCCTCTCAAACAAAACAGGTCCGGTTCCTGGCCCACACCCCGTCCCGCTCCCGTCTGAATCCCCCTCTGAGATGTTTCCCTAATAGAACCCAGAAAAGATCACTTCTCTCACTTACTGCTCCGCTGGTCTCCTCTGGCTGCTCCGCTGCATCACCAGGTTCGAACACCTTCAGTTTCACCTGCTGACCTTCAACAGTTATGGAGTGACCTTCCTTCGCCAACACCTGATCCCGGACTGGAACACAAGCAGAGGATGGAGGTCAGGAGTTTAAAAGGCAGAGCAAATACCATCTCAGACTTCAGCTCCAGGACAAGACTTCGGCTCCAGTTTGTTCCTGGTGTGAAGATCATGTGATTGGTGGGTGTGAGGGTCATGTGAGGGTCTGGAATTTAAATCAACAGTCAGATGTTTACCACCATCACTGCACAGACGTGAAGAGGGGTCAAAACTTGATCTTTAAAACTGTTAGATCACATAGTTTCAGTGAGACACAGGGTAAAGTGCACACTCACACACACACACACACTCACTCATTCACACTCACACACACACACACACTCACTCACACTCACACACACACACTCACTCATTCACACTCACACACACACACACACACTCACTCATTCACACACACACACACACACTCACTCATTCACACTCACACACACACACACTCACTCACACTCACAAACACACACTCACTCACACTCACACACACTCATGTGTCTGCAAGTGACATAACAATAAATACAGCATGAATTTCTCTCTCTCCCTCCAGCTCTCTCTCTCTCTCTCTCTCTCTCTCCCTCCTTTTAAGAAACACACGTGTTCGCCACACAAATATTCATTCTTTTTTTAAAGTAGATTAAAATGCGGATTTGTTTTCCACTTTCAAAAACATGTAACTCCATGAAGTATCGGTTAGGCTCGGTTCTAAACTAAAGAAGGAAACTGGAATCCAGGAGGACCGAGTGAACTGAGAACGGGTCCAGATCTGAGCTTAAGGACAAAAGAGACTCGAATTTGTCGTCTTGTCCATTTTTGCTGGACATTTGTCCCCCTTCTCCGGGGCTTTTGGAGAGTCTGAAGGCTCAGACAGTCTGCTGTCTTACCCGCTGCTGATCTGAAGAGGACAGTAGCTGTCCTGCTCTGCTCGGACACGTTGACGACACAGTCCCCTCCCTGAGACTTCTTCTTGCTCTGAAAGTAAATCTGGAGTNGTCTCAGACTGTTTCTTTTTTTATTTTAATTAAACCGATAATAAAAGTGTGGAAGTACAGGTTCTGCATGGATCCATCGTTTCATACCGACTCAGAAATGAAAGCAGCTTCCGGTTCTCTCTCTTCCGTTCCCGCAGTGAAGACCTCCATGTGTTTACTGAGCGGCCTGAAGTGTTTTTTTACACGATTAATAAAGAAGATCAAACAGGATTTAATACAGCAGCAGAGAAAAGAGCAAACCAACACAGACCTTATAAATAAACCTTCATATTCTACTGTTCAGAGAGAGAGAGAGAGA
>JABMDN010021391.1:0-10811 GCA_017165825.1 Hepsetus odoe
ACACACACACACACACACACACACACACTGAGTTGATTTCCTGTAGTGAAGACTGCATTTCTCTCAGTGCTGGTTTCTCTCTCTCTGCAGACTCTTCCTTCATCAGCAGAAGATCAGGAACTAATGAAAGAGTAAGTGAATGGAGTTGAAGTAGAACAGCAGAGTAACTTTAAATCAACAGTCATGGAACAATGATCATCACACACTGCAGGAGGATCTACTGTGGATATTTCCTCCAAACGTCCACACGGGATCTCAGTGAGGAACAGACTTTACATTTGTAACAACATCACGTGACTCTTTCCCTCTGAGCACAGCAGATCGTAAGAAGACAGATTGTGTAGAAGAATAAAACAGTGTGAAAGTGTTGATGTTTCTGCTTGAAGTTTAGTGTAAAGGATCTAAACTCAGGGGTTTATGTTCACACTGACAGATCTCTTAGTCTTTACATGTGACCTCTACTTTCACTGACAAGCTGAATTCATTCTCAGGTGGCCTAGCGGTTAGGGCGTTAGCCGCATGATCGGAGGATCAGGGGTTCAAACCCCTTCCCAATAGGTTGCCCTGAGGTACCCTTGAGCAAGGTACCATCCCCATCACTGCTCCCCGGGCGCTTTCAATAGCTGCCCACTGCTGCATGGGTTTGAGTGTGCATGGGTTAATAGCAGAGGTCCAATTTCGTTGTGGTTCATGTGTGCTGTGCCGTGACCTCGCAATGACCAGGGTTGTCACTTTCACTTTTTCACACTGTAGAGACACTGCTCAGAGCTGGACCTGCTGTCCCCACATTGTCCAGCAGAGGGAGACACAGCAGCACTAGTCCAGACCCAGACTGCAGCCCTACAAGGTTACTGTAAAGTGACCTTGAGTTTGAGAAAGGCGCTATATAAATAAAAATTATTATTATTATTATTACAACAACCAATCACAGTCACCCTTTCATGATCTAAAGCCCATTATATATCACAATCAGTCAGTCATTTTCTGCCAAGGGGGGGTTTTTGTCCCAAGCGGGGGTCACGGGGGAGTGCGGGAGTCCATTCCAGCTCACTCGGCACCTTACTCAAGGGTACTTCAGGGCAACCTATTGGAAAGGTGTTCGAACCCCTGATCCTCCGATCACGCAGCCTAACCACTAGGCCACGGCTGCCTCTCTCTCTCAGAATCAGCCTTTTAGAATCAACACCTTCAAACACACGTCAGATTCAGTCTGTTCAGGCCGAGATCCCTGAACTGAGCATTAAGTTCAGTTTACTAGAGTCTAGACTAAACCCTGACGGACTGATCTGATCAGAAACTCTAGACTGGTCTGCTGAGGGGGTTTGATCATTTCTCCATGGTGGCAGAAAGAGCACCAGTGTTCCCACTGCTGATGTTGGAGGAATGAAATAGTCTAGTTATGAGAATGGAGATTCTTTATTAAAACTCATTGTTTATAATTCACATCATTCCTCGTTTCTCTGTTTACACTCAGCTTGTCACAGTCTGTCTTGCCTGTGGTTCTGGTTTGGCACGACGGATGGTGCTCTGTTCTCACTGAGCACACCTGGGCTCAATGAGTCAGAACAGAGGGTGGTTAATTAATGAAGCAAAGCCTCACAGTTAATGGTGGTATTTTTGGTTTTGTATTTTGGTTTATTTTGGCAACCTATTGGTGAGGGAATCAAATCCACAATCTTCTGACGCGGAGGCAACTCCCTAACCACTAGGCCACCGCTGCCCCATTTCTATTGTTGAGTTGTCTGCAAAAAGCTCTGTTAATGCATTTCAAATTTAAAATAAATTGTGTGTGATGCTAGGTTGTGTTGAGCTGTACATCAAAGTGTAGTCGAGAGCTTCATACTGAACTTTAATTCTATAACAAAGTGCATAGAACAAAATATATACTGAACATGAACACATGTTAAAGCCTGGATAAATGTGGAGGGTTACGCCAGGAAGGGCACCCGCTGTAAAACGTTGCTAAATCAATATGAGGACAACGAAAAAGAATTCAAGTCAAGGGTGAAAGGTGGTGGTGGTCTAGTGGTGGTACTTGCCTATGGACCTATGGCTCAAGCGGTCCCAGGTTCAAATCCCACCTTTGGCGCTACCCTGAGCAAGACCCTTAAACCTGAGCTGCCCCAGGGGGGGACTGTCCCTCTGATTAGGAAATGGAAGTCACTCTGGATAAGAGTGTCTGCTAAATGCCGCAAACGTAAATGTAAATTGTGTGCTTATATAAACACATAGCCCCCCTCTGCAACTATTGCTGGTCTTGCTTACAGAGTGGTGTTTCTGTCCGAGCGAAACGGGGAGAGTCCAGCGAGCTGGGTGGCGGTGTCCGGAACGCTGTTGCTGAGCCATGTCTCCATAAAAAAAAAAACATAGCAGTCTCTGTACTCACGCTGGGTGGCTAGCATTAGACTTTAGCTGAGCCCGGACCCCAGCATTTCTGTTTCCTCTTATATTTCAGAACACTCACACTTGTGATGCTCATGTGCAAGTCTACTGATGAAAAGTAGTTGGATTAAAGACTTTTCACAGCAAGTTATGGGAAAGTGTAGTGAAAGCAGGTTAAGAAAAGAGTATGGGTTTATACCGAGAAAGGGCACTACAGATACAATGTGTGCTCTGAGGGTGTTGATGGAGAAGTACAGAGAAGGTCAGAAGGAGGTGCATTGTGCCTTTGTGGACTTGGAGAAAGCATATGACAGGGTGCCTAGAGAGGAGTTGTGGTTTTATATGATGAAGTCAGTGGTTACAATGAAGTATGTGAGAGTAGTTCAGGATATGTATGACGCCAGTGTAACAGTGGTGATATCTGCAGTGGGAGTGATGGATGCATTTAAGGTAGAGGTTGGATTACATCAATAATGAGTGCTGAGCCCATTCTTGTTTGCAATAGTAATGGACAGGTTGAGGGACAAGGTTAGACAGGAGTCTCCGTGGACGATGATGCTTGCTGATGATATTGTGATCTGTAGTGAGAGTAGGGAGCAGCTTGAGGAGAACCTGGAGAGAAGGAGATGTGCTCTGGAGAGGAGAGGAATGAAAGTGAGTAGGTCAAAGACAGCTCAGGTAAGAGGAGAGATGAGGATTATATTGGGAGGAGGATGGACCTGGTGAGAGAGGACATGCAGGTGGTTGGTTTGAAGCAGGAAGATGCAGAGGACCATAAGAAATGGCTGATCCACTGTGGCAACCCCTAAACGGGAGCAGCCAAAAGAAAAGGAAGGAGGAGTTGTGTTCAGGTCATTGTTTTATTTAAAAATATTATGTCCATTTATTGATAATTTTCACAGAATAGCTGTGACTAGACTAGAGGCTTGCTTTATGGACCAGGTGCCCATGGTTAGCTCCTTTAGCTCCAGTTAGCAGCACAGACACTTTTGTTCCAGCTTGCAGCACTGACCATTTAGCTCCAGATAGCAATACAAACCCTTTATCCATGGCTAGGCACAAAGATCCATTAGTTTCAGAAAGCAGTGCAGAACGGTTAGCCTTTGCAAGACTTTAAGAGAGAGATTTTAGCTAAGACTATCTGCTCTGACTCTTTTACTGTGGTTAGCAGCACAAACCTGTTAGCCTGTCACACGGACATGTTAGCCCTGGCTAACAGCACAGACTCTTTAACAGCGTGGCCCATTTAGCCACAGCTAACCACATAGACCCTTTAGCAGCATCTAACACAGAGCCTTTAACAGCATGGCTAGCAGAACAGGCCCTTTAGACACAGCTAGCCAAACAAACCCTTTAGACACAGCTAGCAGAACAGACCCTTTAGACACAGCTAGCAGAACAGACCCTTTAGGCAAGGCTAGCTGCACAGAGCCTTTAGCTGCAGCTAGCTGCCTGGTTTTGTTAGCCTGGCTAGTATTACAGATCTAGTGGCCATGGTTAGCCACACAGACCCTTTAGTCCAAGCTAGCTACATGGACAGTTTAGCCCCAAGAAGCCACATTGACCTTTTCGCCATGACTAGCTATGATAACTCTTTATCCATGGCTCACAGTACAGAACCATTGGCCCCATCTAAACACATGCAGCCACTTTGTGCAATGGTCAACAGCATGGACACTTTAGTCACTAAATTCTGCACCCTTTGGATCATTTAGCTGTGGCTTTAGCCCTTTAGCAGTGTCCATAAGCACAGATTTTCTAGCCGCATGGACCCTTTAGCTACAGCTAGCCACAGGGACCTGTTAGCCCTGGCTAAAGAAATTGACCCTTTAGGTTCCATGCTCAAGGGAACTTAAGAGTAACCTACTGGTGTGGGATTTGAACCCACAACCTTCCACACCTCAGGCTGAGGACCTAAGCACTAGGCCACCACTGCCTCTGATGCTGCCCATCTTTCCCAGCTCTGTCTAGGCCACCACTGTGTATGTATATGTATATATAGCTCTTGTATATGGATGTCCTTGTTCTTTATATTTTTTTTCTTTTCATATATTTTTGATATATGGGCAGTGGTGGCCTAGTGGTTCAGGCGTTGGCCGCGTGATCGGCGGATCGGGGGTTCGAACCCCTTCCCAATGGGTTGCCCTGAGGTACCCTTGAGCAAGGTGCTGTCCCCGTCTCGCTCCTCCCTGCGATGGGCTGGTGACCTGCCCAGGGTGCGTCCCCCGTCCTCGCCCTGTGTGCACTGGGTTGGACACCAGCACTCCCCCGCGACCCCGTTTGGGACAAGCGGCAGAAAATGGATGGATGGATATTTTTGATATTCTTTCTGTCTTTCCCCCTCCTCGAACCGCCACCTTATCGTGGTGGAGGGGTTTGCGTGTCCCAATGATCCTGGGAGCAATGTTGTCGGGGGCTTTATGCCCCTGGTAGGGGCACCCAAAGCAAACAGGTCCTAGGTGAGGGAAGAGACAAAGAGCGGTTCAGACCTCTTCTGATGAATAAAAACTTTGGAAGACGTTTTCCCTCACCCGGACGTGGGTCACCGGGGCCTCCCTCTGGAGCCAGGCCTGGAGGTGGGGCCCGCTGGGGAGCGCCTGGTGGTCGGGCCTTCACCCATGGGGCCCGGCCGGGCTCAGCCCGAAGAGGCAACATGGGTCCCCCTTCCCATGGGCTCACCACCTGAGGGAGGGGCCAAAGAGGTCGGGTGCGTTGTGAGCTGGGCGGTGGCCGAAAACGGGGGCCTTGGCGGTCCGATCCTCGGCTGCAGAAGCTGGCTCTAGGGACGTGGAACGTCACCTCTCTGGTGGGGAAGGAGCCTGAGCTAGTGCGCGAGGTTGAGCAGTTCCAGCTAGATATAGTTGGACTCACCTCGACGCACAGCTTGGACTCTGGAACCAGTCTCCTTGAGAGGGGCTGGACTCTTTTCCACTCTGGAGTTGCCACCGGTGAGAGGCGCCGAGCAGGTGTGGGCATACTTATTGCCCCACGGCTTGGGGCCAGTACATTGGGGTTTACCCCGGTAGATGAGAGGGTGGCGGCCCTCTACCTTCGGGTCGAGGGACGGGTCCTTAGTGTTGTCTGCGCTTATGCGCCAAACAGCATTCTGGACAACCCACCCTTTCTGGGGTCTCTGGAGGGGGCGCTAGAGAGCGTCCCTCCTGTTGACTCCATCGTTCTGCTGGGGGACTTCAATGCTCACGTGGGTAATGACAGTGACACCTGGAAGGGCGTAATTGGGAGGAATGGCCCCCCCGATCTGAACCAGAGCGGTGTTTTGTTATTGGACTTTTGTGCTCGTCACGGATTGTCCATAACGAACACCATGTTCAGGCATAAGGATGTCCACATGTGCACCTGGCACCAGGACACCCTAGGCCGCAGTTCAATGATCGACTTTGTGGTCGTGTCATCGGACTTGCGGCCCCATGTCTTGGACACTCGGGTAAAGAGAGGGGCGGAGCTGTCAACCGACCACCTGGTGGTGAGTTGGCTTCCTTGGTGGGGGAGGATGCCGGTCAGGCCTGGTAGACCCAAACGCATCATGAGGGTCTGCTGGGAACGTCTGGCACAGTCCCCTGTCAGGACAAGCTTCAACTCCCACCTCCGTCAAAGCTTTAACCATGTCCCGGGGGAGGTGGGGGACATGGAGTCTGAATGGACTATGTTCCGTGCCTCCATTGTCAAGGTGGCTTACCGGAGCTGTGGCCGGGAGGTGGTCGGTGTCTGTCGCGGTGGCAACCCTAGAACCCGTTGGTGGTCAAGCTGAAGAAGGAGTCCTACCGGGCCTTTTTGGCCAGTGGGGCTCTGGAGGCAGCTGATAGGTAATGACAGGCCAAGCGGAATGCGGCTCTGGTGGTTGCTGAGGCAAAAACTCGGGCATGGGAGGAGTTTGGAGAGGCCATGGAGAAGGACTTCCAGACGGCTTTGAGGAAATTCTGGTCCACCATCCGACGTCTCAGGAGGGGAAAGCAGTGCACGGTCAACACAGTGTATAGTGGGGATGGTGCGCTGCTGACCTCGACTCGGGACGTTGTGAGTCGGTGGGGGGAATACTTCGAAGACCTCCTTAATTCCACCAACATGCCTTCCGAGGAGGAAGCAGAGCCTGGGAACATAGAGGTGGCCTCTTCCATCTCTGGGGTCAAGGTTGCCAAGGTGGTCAAAAAGCTCCTTGGTGGCAGGGCTCCGGGAGTGGATGAGATCCGCCCAGAGTTCCTCAAGGCTCTGGATGTTGTAGGACTGTCATGGCTGACACGCCTCTGCAACATCGCATGGACATCAGGGACGGTGCCTCTGGATTGGCAAACCGGGGTGGTGGTCCCCCTCTTTAAGAAAGGGGACCGGAGGGTGTGTTCCAACTATCGAGGGATCACACTTCTCAGCCTCCCAGGGAAAGTCTATTCAGGGGTCCTGGAAAGGAGGGTCCGTCGGATAGTCAAACCTCGGATTCAGGAGGAGCAGTGTGGTTTTCATCCAGGTCGCGGAACAGTGGACCAGCTCTACACCCTTAGCAGGGTCCTGGAGGGTGCATGGGAGTTTGCCCAACCAGTTTACATGTGCTTTGTGGACTTGGAGAAGGCATTCGACCGTGTCCCTCAGGGGCTCCTGTGGGGGGTACTCCGGGAGTATGGGGTATCGGATTCCCTGTTAAGGGCTGTCCGGTCCCTGTACAACCGGTGTCAGAGCTTGGTCCGCATTGCCGGCAGTAAGTCGGACCTGTTCCCGGTGAGGGTTGGACTCCGCCAGGGCTGCCCTTTGTCACCGATCCTGTTCATAACTTTTATGGACAGGATTTCTAGGCGCAGCCAGGGCGTTGAGGGGGTCCGGTTTGGTGGGCTCAGGATTGGGTCTCTGCTTTTTGCAGATGACGTTGTCCTGTTGGCCTCATCATGCCGTGACCTTCAGCACTCTCTGGATCGGTTCGCAGCCGAGTGCGAAGCGGCTGGGATGAGAATCAGCACCTCTAAATCTGAGGCCATGGTCTCCAGTTGGAAAAGGGTGGAATGCCCTCTCAGGATTGGGAGTGAGACCTTGCCCCAAGTGGAGGAGTTTAAGTATCTTGGGATCTTGTTCACGAGTGAGGGTAAGAGGGAGCGGGAGATCGACAGGCGGATCGGGGCAGCTTCTGCAGTGATGCGGGCTCTGCATCGGTCCGTCATGGTGAAGAAGGAGCTGAGCCAGAAGGCAAAGCTCTCAATTTACCAGTCGATCTACGTTCCCACCCTCACCTATGGTCACGAGCTGTGGGTAGTGACCGAAAGAACGAGATCGCGAATACAAGCAGCCGAAATGAGTTTCCTCCGCAGGGTGTCTGGACTCTCCCTTAGAGATAGGGTGAGAAGCTCAGCCATCCAGGAGGGGCTCAAAGTAGAGCCGCTGCTCCTCCGCATCGAGAGGAGTCAGATGAGGTGGCTCGGGCATCTGATTAGGATGCCCCCTGGACGCCTCCCTGGTGAGGTGTTCTGGGCACGTCCCACCGGAAAGAGACCCCGGGGAAGACCCAGGACACGCTGGAGAGACTATGTCTCTCGGCTGGCCTGGGAACGCCTTGGGATCCGCCCGGAGGAGCTGGAAGAAGTGGCCGGAGAGAGGGAAGTCTGGGCATCCCTGCTGGAGCTGCTGCCCCCGCGACCCGACCTCGGATAAGCGGGAGAAAATGGATGGATGGATGGATAACAGAGGGTGAGATCTGCAGTTGGATTGACGGATGCATTTAAGGTAGAGGTTTGATTGCATCAGGGATCAGCACTGAGCCCATTCTTGTTTGCAATAGTAATGGACAGGTTGACGGACGAGGTTAGACAGGAGTCTCCGTGGACGATGATGTTTGGTGATGATATTGTGATCTGCAGTGAGAGTAGGGAGCAGCTTGAGGAGAACCTGGAGAAATGGAGATCTGCTCTGGAGAGGAGAGGAATGAAAATGAGTAGGACAATGACAGAATACATGAGTGTGAATGAAAGGGAGGAAAGTGGAGTGGTTAGGATGAAGGGAGTGGAGGTGACAAAGGTGGAGGAGTTTATATCTTGGGATCAACAGTTCAGTGTAATGGCAAGTGTGGAAGAGAGGAGAAGAGCAGCGTGCTGGCAGATTGGAATGGGTGGTGAAGTGTGGCTGGAGTGATTTGTGACAGATGCGTACCAGCTAGAGTAAAATGGAAGGTTTACAGGACAGTAGTGAGACCAGCTATGTTGTATGGGTTGGAGACGGTGGCACTGACAAAAAGACAGGAGGCAGAGCTGGAGGTGTCAGAGTTAAAGATGCTGAGATGTTCGTTTGGTGTGACGAGGATGGACAGGATTAGAAATGAGTATATTAGAGGGACAGATCAGGTTAGACGTCTTGGAGACAATGTTAGAGAAGCAAGGTTGTGTTGGTTTGAACATGTCAAGAAGAGAGACGAGGAATATATTGTTAGGAAGATGTTGAAGATGGAGCTGCCAGGAAAGAGAAGAAGAAGACCAAAGAGGAGGCTTATGGACGTGGTGAGAAAGGACATGCAGGTGGTCGGTTTGAAGCAGGAAGATGCAGAAGACTGTAAGAAATGGAGATGGTTGATCCACTGTGGTGACCCCTAAACGGGAGCAGCCGAAAGAAAAAGAAGTCTTTCATCATGGATTTACAATCCCCTTAAAGAACTGAGCTTTCTCATTATGGAATATTGTGTGTAGAGTGATGATAAATAATGAGCTTAATGGATTTGAAGCTGCTCTGAAGAATGAAAGACTTATGTAGACATAAAGAGATGAAAAAATCTCAGAAGAAACACAAGGGAACATAAAAAGAGAGACAAGATGTAAATACAGCAGGACAAGAAGGTTGATTGTCTAAAATTGAGCTTTCTTTATTTTAAAATGGGGCTTTTTACAAAACGCTGCAGAAAATGAGATCAAATCACCCTAAAACCAATCTCTAATGTCACAGAACCTAAATAAAGACATTTTAAGATAAAAATGGACATCTGCTGTCTCTGTTAAAACACCGTCACATTACAGAATGATTAAAAAAGTTTAGAACCATCTCAGAACATGGGTGGAGTGATGCAGCTGTCGAAGTGTTTCTGGGTTGATTGTAAGTAACTCCGTAGAACAGCGGGTTCCTTTCATAATCAGAAGGTCAGTGGTTCTGCTAAACAGCTGTAATTACAGTAAAACGTGATACTGAGACAGAACCTCATTTAACTAAATCGTTCCACTGAGTTTAGATGCTTTTGGTACTGGCACTAGCTAAGTCTACAGGTTAAAGGCTCCACATGCTTTAAAACCTGTTTTATTTCATAAAAACCTGCGGCTTCGATCACAAAACAGGAAGTTACAAGTTGCTTAACTGTCACAGCAAGACCTCAGATGTGTGCCCACATGAGGTCTGATGAAACGCCTCTCAGAAGAGGAAGTCAGTGAATGAGAGAGAGATTGCGATACAGTAGATTCTGGGTATACCATGTGTACTATGGAGAAGTGTTGAGCCAAATCCAGATTTTTCATTTTCTTCCCAAAGATTCTGACTTTTCAGATTCCAGACTACCTATCATACAGTGGTTAAGTTAAATCTGGACTATTGTATAGATCTGTACTTGAGCTCCTCAGTTCTTCAAATTTACTTTCTTGTATTTGAATTTTTTTGTTGAGGAACGTTTCTCCAGGTGCTTTTTAGTCTCTCATTTTAACTCCAGCCCTCGTACCTGATCAGTTTCAATGGCAGGAGCAAAACCTGCTCTTCAAAAAGCCTGGAGAGCTATTTCTGATAACAGAGGCTTGCCTAACAGAGCTCAGGCTGTGCTGAAGAATTAAGGTAGTCATACCACGTATTGGCATTAAAGCTGTTTAGAATCAGCTGGTATCATCTGTTTCTCCGTCTCTCTGTCTAGCCAATCGGTATAGGTCATTTTCTCCCTCCTTCCTGTCCAGCCTCTCATACAATTCACCAAACACCTGATCTTTAGTCTTCACCACTGCTTTCTTCACCCTGCACTTCATCTCTTTGTACTCCTGTCCACTTCTTCATCTGCCCCTTCTTCTTTACACACTCCTGTAGTTTTGGGTTCCACCACCAGGTTTCCTTATGCTCCTTCTTCCTTCCAGATGTCACGCCACGTATATTTATTGCTGTCTGCCTGATCACTTCTGCAGTAGTTTCCCAGCAATCCGGTAGCATTTCAACACCTCCATCTAGTCTCTCACACACAAAATATCAACCTTCCTTCTCTCCATCATATCATCTAATACCTACCATTACCAATCACGCTGCCCACTCTCACTTCCACTCTCCTCTATTTTTTTCTCTTCATCTTCCTCCAGAAATGCATTCCTAGAGCCTGGGTTATTTCAATAAATGGAAAAAATTTTTTAAAATATAAACCATGATCTAAACACTCCCAGTTCATCATTTCAAACTGAACTTGAAGTCAAATCTCTAAATGTACAAAC
>JABMDN010021404.1:0-11098 GCA_017165825.1 Hepsetus odoe
GGGGACCTCTTGATCTGCAGTCAAATGCTCTACCACTGAGCTACACCCCCTTGTCTCTAAAAGCTCTCAGATCAAATAAACGTCATTTTCTCACTCTTTTGACGCCTGAAAGTTTCATTTGAAAATGTAATCTGTTGTCCAACAAAACCTCACATATCTTATAAGAAAATGTGAGACCATGCTTCTACACCTCAAAATCAGTTTTCTTTCAAGTTCTTATACATCATTCAAGTAAAAGCTTCTATCCATTAAAAATGAACTCATACATTTTTGGAGCAACATTAAAAGAAAAATGACCTTTATTGAGCATGAAAATTCTTAGTCTTTAATGAAAGTGACTCTTTATCATTGGGAATTACTGCACAGCACGCAACCAACTACAGCCAAATGCTGTCGCTGCATCTAACCCACAGACACCGTGCAACATGGTGCAACAATTTCCAGCCTCAGGGTAGCAGTGACGAGGACGGTTACTTGAAATTCAAACTTTTTACCGTCCTACACTATTCCCTAAGCAATAAGCCACGGTGTCCTATTTTACCCATGTACCATGCTGCAAAAATACATCCAGCGGCCATGGAAGAGGGATGGCGATGATACCTTGCTCATGGGTAACTCTGGCCAACCTACTGGAAAGGGATTCAGAGCCATGACCTTCCGATCCTTGGTTCAGTCTTTAACCACCAGTGCTCCAAAACAGACACTCCTTCAAGCTGACCCAGATGGGACTCAAACCCACAATCTTCAGCTCTGAAGGCTGATGCCGTATCCATTAGGCCACTGGGCCACAAAACTTGGAAAAGCACAAAAAAGAGATCTGATGAACAACTACCATCTATATCTGTCAATATTTTTCAAAAGTTTGACAAAGTATATTGTCATCTAGAAACTCATTTTGTAACTGGAGTGCTCCCCCTGTGCACTCAAACACTCTACCATTGGACACCATCTCCGTCTGCTAGAGCTTTAAGTGGGTATCTAGGGATGTGGGTATATGTGGGTATGTGGGGATATGGGTATGTGTGTGGGTATCTGGGGATGTGGGTATGTGTGTGGGTATCTGGGGATGTGGGTATGTGTGTAGGTATCTGGGGATGTGGGTATCTGGGGATGTGGGTATGTGTGTGGGTATCTGGGGATGTAGGTATCTGGGGAAGTGGGTATCTGGGGATGTGGGTATTGGATTTTTATATATCTAACCTTGCCTATTTACAAAATACCAGACCAGATAGAGACTTACCAGGTGCAGGGACGTGTTTATTTTGTGTTTAAAGGATGGTACATGACTGGTGATGTTTTCCATTTTGTCTCCTGAGCTCAAATTTAGTCCAGGTTTTGATTTTGTCGAAGTCTGGCTGTAGCAGATTTGAGTCCTTATTGTTCTGACTTTCTCTCCTCCAGCCTACTTTCTTGGTGGAACTCTCCAAGGTTCTGACCAACCCCGGGAACACCCAGGTATCCAGAGTCGCTGCTGGCCTGCAGGTGAAAAACTCCCTCACATCTAAGGACCCTGACATGAAAGCGCAGTACCAACAGAGATGGCTTGCAATTGACGCCAACGCCCGCAGGGAGATCAAGAACTATGTAAGGAGCCTCTTGCAGCAACTGATTCTCCCGCTTTAATTTGATTCTTAGATTTATCAGCTTGAACTAGCTGGCACGTCAGTGATTTTATTTCTTTATTTTCAAACTTGTACAAACATTTAGCTCGAATAAGCGTAGAAGTCAATGACCGGGGACTGAAGTAATTTCTTGTTTCTAGAGAACAGTTAAAATATTCCGGGTTAGGGTTATAAATGAAGGCGTAATGTAAGTTTACCTTTAGTACTTGAGCCCCAGTGGCCTGGTGTTTAGGGATGAGGCGCCAGGATCAGAAGGATGGATAATTGCCTTAGAGAACGTAGACAGACTCGGGAGACTGAAAGGCCCCCAAGACTACAAGTCAACTCACAGCACATAGTTCCCGTTTTCACACGAACTGAGGATCCTTCAGAGGAGTCTCAGCCCATGCACCTAGAGCAAGCACATCTTTCCCACCAGGAACGGGAGGACCGGATGCGGGAAGGCAGATGCCTTTATTGTGGTCACTTCAGTCATCTTCGAGCATCCTGCCCAGAGCTGAAGTCAGGCTCATCACAGAATAGGGACTCTGTGGCAGGTCCTCCAATTTCCTCACAGCCCTCAGGATTTTTTCTCAATGAATCCATACGCTGGGGTTCAGATAGAGAGGAACAACTTCGGGGCCTTCATAGACTCAGGGGCTGCTGGCAACTTCATAGATGCAGGGTTGGCCAAGAAATGGAGATTACCCATAGTGACTGTGGTTGACGGCGGTCACGTTCGCTCTGCACTCTGGCAGATGTGCCCCATTTTTGGCGCTCAGTTGGTTAGAGCGTGGTGCTAATAACGCCAAGGTCACGGGTTCGATCACCGTATAGGCCATCCATGCTTGTTTGCTGTGGCGTGGCAGCCTGATAAATAAACAAACCATTTTATCAAGGTTTGCTGCCCCTGCCGCCCCTGGGTGCTTGCAGACCACCGACCTATCGTTCAACAGTTGGCTGCGCTAACCGTAGTGCCACAGGGACTTCTATGTTTGCAGGGTGTCTCCACGACCACGGCAGCATTTGTGAGCTGGCGGATGCAGTGTGGAATCACGCTGGGCCAGCTGCCTGATGGTTGGCATCCATGGCTACGTATAAAAACGCTTAGCTCTGTCAGATGGCAAGCATGGCCACAGCTTCCAGATTCCCTGTGGAGTATTCAAGCTCTTTCTTTCTTGGCCTCAAAAACATTCCAAGAGTTACAGAGCCAGCCCAACGGATTCCGTCGCAGCAAAACGGTAAGAAAAGTTTCCTTCAAGCAGGATTTCATTCAGCGACCTAAGGATGGCTGCTTTAACCCCTACAGTCCCCCGCTCCACCAACTGAGCTATCGAAGGTATGGGTGCAAGCTGCTTGGTCACCAACGTTCACCAAGGCTCGAAGTGGAAGCCATTGGCTATTCCTGTTAACTGCTTGCTGAGCAGACAGGAAGGTTGGTTTCGATTCACCCGACTTCAAGTCGTACTCCATCATGTTTTGCTCAGCACTCACCTTTCACACTTGTTTTGGTCTGCAGCAAGCAACTTCAGCTTTGTTGTATGAGCAAAATGGATAAAGATGTTAAGGAGCTAACGCCCAAGAGGAGCTATCTTTGAGGGTTAGGGTTAGGGTTAGCCTAGGGTTAGCTAACCCTCTGTGCAAAACATGGCTGGCCATGCATGCTTTAACCTAAGGAAAGAGTTGAGCTGGTCAGTTGTGAGATGGATGAAAGCAATGGATTGAAAAAGTAGAATCGGTTGTGCTAGTGGGATCTGCCGAGGTTGCCATTCGTCAGTAAGTTTCATGACCTCTTTCCCAGGTGGTCTAGTGGCAAACGAGCTGGCGAATGGAACTGAGCAATTTGTTTGGGTTGAATTCATTTCTCCTTTGTTTTGCCACTTTTTTCATCAAAGCTATCCTAGAACCCAAGATCAACCGTGCAGGATCAGGGAGATGTTCTACAGCCACTCGCTCGTGCATGCGTGCTTGCGTGCTCCTCGTTAGTGCAGTGGACAGTATCTCTGTCACATGGAAAGTCTAACGCTCTAACACTCTCCAAACTGAGAAATTTCTGCCACACCCAAGCAACCATCGCCCACGCGAGTGCTAAATGTATAGCTTAGTTGCCATTAGACCAGCAGACTGTTGAGGATTCTGATCGCTGTAAGGAGGTGTGTCTTCTAATCCCACTTCTGACAGTCTTTTGTCCTAAAATAAGCTCAAAGAATGCTCATTTCATGGGAAAGATCTTGACAGTTCTGAGCAATTCTTGATCATTTCGTCAATCTTAAAAAAACCTGATCATATTTAAACCCAGTCAGAATGGCTGAGCGGTCTAAGGTGCCATACTCACTGTTGTAACCTTTCTTAGCTGTTGAGGATTCTGATCTCCATTTGGAGGTGTGGGTTCAAATCCACTTCTGACAGTCTTTTTCCTAAAATAAGCTCAAAGAATGCTAATTTCATGAGAGAGATCATGCCGTTTCTGAGGAATTCTTCTTCATTTAGTGAGTCTTAGAAACATCTTAATAGAAGTTTAGAAAGAGGTCTAACCTTCTTTGATTGTTAAGGAGTCTGGTCTCCATATGGAGGCGTGGGTTCAGATCCCAATTCTGACCATCCTTTTTCCAGGTTATGCTCAAAGTGTGAAAGTGACAACCCTTGTCATTGTGAAACCCAGCACAGCACAACAAAGTTCAACGTCTGCGTTTCACCCATACACACATGTGCAGCATGAACCCACAATCTACCAATCCACTTCCACCTCCCTAACCACTAGGCCACCGCTGCCAGAATCTAAATATGAAGTGTGGTTCACATCCCAACCAATAAATTGTACATGAACTTTGAGATAAGATGTAATTCTACTTTAACTGAGATAAGATTTTATAACTGGAATATTTATACATTAGCTAAGCAGCTAGTTAGCAAACAAAACAGAACATTAAAACATTAAAAGTCTTCATTTTGAAATAAAAATAAGACTTTATTTATGTTGAGCTAATTTGTAGAGAAGTCACAAAAAAGCTGCATCCTAAACTGCACTTTTCCTGCTACTTTACTGAATGAACTGATAATGGCTGTGTTCTCATTTACACACAGTGGTAGAATGTAGTTTGGGACACAGTCTGCATGCGCGGGATTGACGTCATTGCAGCCCCACCTTTACATTGATTTGAGGGGTTACATTAATGGGAATTCTTTTTTTATTTCTTTTTGCTTCTTGTAATATTCTGGAAGTGGAAGATTTACTAACCATAGAAAAGTACATTTAAATTTGAAGCACTATTCGGTCTGTCTACAGTAAACAGGTTGAAGCTTTAAGAAGTTGTTATAATAATATAATTTAAGTTGTTATAGATACTGTGAACTGATTGGTTGAGGTTTTGGGCTGCTGATTGGCTGTTCGTGTTCGGGGGACTTCAATGCTCATGTGGGTAATGACAGTGACACCTGGAAGGGCGTGATTGGGAGGAATGCCCCCCTGATCTGAACCAGAGCAGTGTTTTGTTATTGGATTTTTGTGCTCGTCACGGATTGTCCATAACGAACACCATGTTCAGGCATAAGGATGTCCACATGTGCACCTGGCACCAGGACACCCTAGGCCGCAGTTCAATGATCGACTTTGTGGTCATGTCATCAGACTTGCGGCCACATGTCTTGGACACTCGGGTGAAGAGAGGGGCGGAGCTGTCAACCGACCATCACCTGGTGGTGAGTTGGCTTTGTTGGTGGGGGAGGATGCCGGTCAGGCCTGGTAGGCCCAAACGTATTGTGAGGGTCTGCTGGGAACGTCTGGCAGAGTCCCCTGTCAGGACGAGCTTCAACTCCCACCTCCGGCAAAGCTTTAACTACATCCTGGGGGAGGTTGGGGACATTGAGTCTGAATGGACTATGTTCCACGCCTCCATTTTCGAGGCGGCTGACCGGAGCTGTGGCCATAAGGTGGTCGGCGCCTGTCGCGGTGGCAACCCGAGAATCCGTTGGTGGACACCGGCGGTGGGGGATGCCATCAAGCTGAAGAAAGAGTCTTACAGGGCCTTTTTGGCCAGTGGGGCTCCGGAGGCAGCTGATAGGTACCGGCAAGCCAAGCGGAATGCGGCTTTGGTGGTTGCTGAGGCAAAAACTCGGGCATGGGAGGAGTTTGGAGAGGCCATGCAGAAGGACTTCCAGATGGCTTCGAGAAGGTTCTGGTCCACCATCCGGCATCTCAGGAGGGGAAAGCAGTGCACAGTCAACACAGTGTAGAGTGGGGATGGTACGCAGCTGACCTCGGCTCGAGACGTTGTGGGTCGGTGGGGGAGTACTTCGAAGACCTCCTTAATTCCACCAATATGCCTTCCGATTAGGAAGCAGAGCCTGGGGATACAGAGGTGGACTCTTCCATCTTGCCTATGGACCTTGCTTGCCTATGGCTCAAGAGGCCTCAGGTTCGAATCCCACCTCTAGCACTACCACCGCTGGGTCCCTGAGCAAGACCCTTAACCCTGAGTTGCTCCATTAGGACATGTAAGTCGCTCTGGATAAGAGCGTCTGCTAAATGCCATAAATGTACATGTAAGTATCATAGTATCTGTTAGAAGGGATTTTTAAAAGCACAACTCTGGTGGGACTCGAACCCACAACCTTTGAATTACTTCACTCCTTTGCTTTAGAAGTCCAATGCGCTATCCATTGCGCCACAGAGCCACTAGATGAACCAAACTCATGACAACTGACAACTTAAAGGAGTGTGCAACAATTGCTACAAGGAGTTCTTTTAAAGAATTGACTTTAGTAAGACTCAAAGCCAAAATATTAGAATCACTTCATTCCTTAAGCTACACAGCCAGTGTTCTTATGCACTGTGCCACAGAACCACACAAATTGCCATTGTTTTTAAAGCTCACCAGCAAAAGTGACAACACACCAATTCCAGCTAGAAATTAGTTTAAAAAAGTGACTCTATAGAGACTCTCTTACTTTATTCTTTAAGCAAGTCTATTGCTATACTCATTTAATGGAGAGGCACCCACGCGTAAACCTTAATGGTTAACAACCCAAATGGACCACACATTTTCTGTTTGGAATTCTTTTAAACATTGACAGGGGTGAAATTCCAACACACAAGTTGTGAATTGCTTCATTCCTTAGTCTAACTCCTTCGAGGCTGCACATTATTTCCCACAAGTTCCAGACCTTTCTTTGCTTCAATGGACTATTTATAAAAGTCTACTCCTTTTAAAAGAACTTGAATCGACTCAGTCAAATGTTTCCACAACATTGTTGCCCTATCCTTTTAAAGCCATTGTTGCTGAATACGTCATAAGAAATGGACCCAGAAGCCTGAGCTTCCCTCACAGGTTCATCCTTTTTCTAATTCTGACTGGGAGATTTGGGGCACTTTATATTTGAAGGAATATTTGTATTTTTAGGAATTATTTGAAGGAATATTTATATTTGAAGCATCAGCAATGTTTAATCTGAGATGTTCTTTTTGTGATCTTGTTGTTTTTTATGTACTATCTTGACTTATTAGTACTGCTTTGAAAGTTGGTATAATTTGCGAACGAAGCATTTCTTCCCAAAGATTTGACCCTATAAGAGTTCAGAAGCACAAAGGGACATGCAAATGTATAAGAAATGGTTGTAAAGAACAGGATTGTGAAGATATCTTGTTGTTCTTCTTAAAGTTGCAGCATATTTTGCCACTTTCTCTTTGCTTCTAAAACCGCCTCGTCCTCCCGTTGTCTCAACTCTCTCCTCAGATGACTTTGCTTCATTTTTTGACGAGAAAACTGAGGCAATCAGAAGATCTTTCCACTCAACCGTCAACTCTCCTGTCCAGCCCCAAGCACCCTGCGACCACCAATTCCTTGCCCTCTCGCCGCTCTCCATGGAGGAGGTACTGCTACTCTTGAAGTCCAGAAACCCCACCACCTCGCCCCTTGATCCGATTCTATCATCCCTACTCCTAGAGATGGCTTCAGATCTTCTTCCATACATCTATCAAATTATCAATGGATCTCTAGAGACCGGCCACGTTCCATCTGCCTTCAAGTCAGCCATCGTCACTCCTATCCTGAAGAAACCATCTCTGGATTGCACGGAATTGAACAACTACAACAACTATCCCTTCTCCCCTTTCTCTCCAAAGTCTTAGAGCGGGCAGTTTATAACCAATTCAACGTCTTCTTGGCTCAAAACGGTCTCCAGGATCCCTACCAGTCTGGATTTAAAACATCACACTCAACTGAAACGGCTCTTCTGGCTGTCACTCACGAATTCCATGCTGCAAGATCTAACAACCTGTCCTCAGTCTTGATTCTCCTTGATCTCTCGGCGGCCTTTGACACAGTGAACCACCAGGTCCTCCTGACCACTCTCTCCAACCTGGAGATTGCTGGCACTGCCTGGCAGTGGTTCTCCTCATACCTACAGGATCGACAGTACCAAGTGTCATGGCAGGGCCATCGGTCCACTCCACGAAATTTGACAACTAGCGTTTCCCAAGGATCTGTCCTCCATCCCCTTCTATTTTCTCTATATACTGGCTCACTGGGGAAGGTCATACTCTCTCATGGCTTCTCCTACCATTCTTATGCAGATGACACCCAACTTATCCTCTCTTTTCCCTCCTACGATCAACAGGTCTCTACCCGAATCTCTAACTGTCTAACTGTAACAATCTCTGCATGGATGACAGCTCACCACCTCAAGCTCAACCCTAACAAGACTGAGCTTCTCTACTTCGAAGGCCATCAAACTCCGCGTCAGGACCTTCACATCTCCTTGGGCGGTTCACTTCTCGTCCCATCTCTAGGAACCTGCGATTGTCACTTTGACAACAGGCTCTCATATCCTCCCATGTCCCTTAATCTCTCGAGGTCCTGCCGACACCTTCTTTCAACATTAGAAGAATCCGTCTTCCTCCTCACCACCCAGGCAACCCAATTGCTGGTCCACTCCCTGGTCATCTCGAAACTGGACTACTGCAACTCTCTTCTGGCAGGTCTTCCACTGAAGGCAACAAGACCACTACAATTGATTCAAAACGCTGCCCAGCCATCCCAAGTTCTCTTCATCCACTCCTCTGCTGCGGGACCTGCACTGGCTCCCAGTGGCTGCTCGTATCAGGTTCAAAACTCTGACTCTTGCTTACAAGGCTACTAACAGCCTTGCACCATCTTACCTGTCGACTCTAATCAAACATCGTGTCTCTTCTCGTCCCCTCAGACCATCAAGCACTGCTCGTCTTGAACCTCCACCGTTGAAAAACAGAGGAAGACACGCATCAAGACTCTTCTCAGTTCTGGCCCCTCAGTGGTGGAACAAACTCCCCCTGATGGTCAGAACTGCAGAGTCCCTCGCTGTCTTCAAACGTAGTTTAAAGACCCACCTGTTCATGGAATTTCTGAAGGACTAATCCCTCCCAAACCATCCACTCTCCTACCCTTACTCTTTCTTTCCTAAAAACCTCTACTCTCTCTCCTATTCTCCCACCCCTGCGCCTCCTTTCAAAAAAAAAAAAAAAAATGTATGGTGTATACTTGTTACAAGGGCTCTTAGTCTGTTACTTAGGTGGTACTGGCTAATCAGCAGTTACTGATCTGTCCTGGTTACCAAGATGATGATCTATTTTGGAAATAAAGCACTGTTGTAATTCGCTGTGGATAAGAGCGTCTGCTAAATGACGTAAATGTAAATGTAAATAAGCAGTAGGCATAATTGCAGAGAGCAATTTCAGGCCCTTGGAGAATTTCTTGAAAAGCCAAAAAGGGCACCGCTGGGATTCAAACCCAGGATCTTTTGTTTACTAGACAGGCACTATAACCATTTAAGCCACAGCGCCAGTTGACAAGCTGTTTAGATGTGTGTTTTGAAGATGTTTTCCAGCTGAATTAGCTTGTTTCAATAGAACACAAAATGTTGCTTACAAGCTTTGTGTAAGTAACATTTTGTGTTCTATTGAAACAAGCAAATTCAGCTGGAAAACATCTTCAAAACACACATCTAAATGAGAGCATAAGTTATTTTGTGAATCGCTGCCGCTCAGGTAAAACAAATGCTACGGTTGAAAGGGTGTATCACTGTCATGGCTGACACGCCTCTGCAACATCGCATGGACATCGGGGACGGTGCCTCTGGATTGGCAGACCAGGGTGGTGGTCCCCCTCTTTAAGAAAGGGGACCGGAGGGTGTGTTCCAACTATCGAGGGATCACACTTCTCAGCCTCCCTTGGAAAGTCTATTCAGGGGTCCTGGAAAGGAGGGTCCGTCGGATAGTCGATTGTCACCTGGAGAATGGTCATAGCAATGTTCTATAACTGGTTTCATCTCATGAACATCTATCATTCTTGCAATTCATCATGGACATTCAGCAACAAAACAGTTGACAATTGCTCCAGTTTCAATGTACTGATAATGACTGTAAAGCACTGCAGAGAGTGATCAGGGCAGCTGAGCGCTGTACCAGATCTGCTCTGCTCACCCTGCAGGACATTTACACCAAATACTGCAGGTCCAGAGCCACCAGAATCATAAAGGACGGCTCACACCCTGCAGACAGTTACGCAGTCTGAAGACCAGGACAGAGAAACTCAAAGAGCAGAGAGACTCCCCCCCCCGTACCACAAGGCTCTTAAATCACTATAATCTGGTTAAGCACAACTCTCAGTGGCTCTTGCTGGGTCTGTATAAAGGACCATGAACAGCACATTCAATTCCAGAGATATTTAATAAACAGTACATTCCCTTCATTACCCATGCTGCCCTCCAAACACTCCATGCACCTTATCTTTCACTCTGCCATTACTTTTAGTTTGTTTTCTTATTCTCTTATTCTCTTATTTCGTTATTTTATTTCTGTTAAAGCTTTTTTCTTAAAACTTCTACTTTCATGTCTTTGTGCAGTCCTAAGAGTGACTAAGGGACACATTTCACTGCCGGTTGTACTTGTATAACTGTGTGTGTGACATATAAAGAATCTTGAATTCTGAAACAGTAGTTCAGTTTGTCGATGACTAGATACTGGACTAGAACTGTTATCAGATTGAGACACTAGAATGATTGGAGTTTTTAAACACAGCATCCACTGTAAATACAACAAACCTATGGATGATCCTCTAGACCTTCAAAAGGGGTCAGTTTCAGTGGACACTGCTGGCCAGGAGACATGGCTTTACTCATGAGAAGAATGAAGGGAACAGCAGGATGAACATCCTAAACAATGATCACTGGAGTAATGCTTAAATAAAAAAGCTTCCTATTGTGCAGAAAATATATACAAACATGTGAAAAATAAAAATTTAAAGCCTTCAGAGAAATTATACATCAAAATTAATTCATTCATTTTCTCAACCGCTTGTCCTGAGTGGATGATGTTAGGTTTGTAATAATAACCTAACTTGGAAACCCAATTTTATTCATTCCACTTGTATCAATAGGTCTTTCAAGGTTTCAATGCTTTTTGCTTTTGTGTATTTTGGAGCTGATCTCATTCATGCTTTAATGTAGTTTTTCTTCTTCTTCTG